>JAYJMB010021535.1:0-10254 GCA_036873735.1 Pouteria campechiana | reverse complement strand
AAGGATGAAACAGGCCATGCGGTTGGCATCACGTTGCCAAATTTGAGGCCACGACACTAGAATCAAATTTATGGAAATTTTTTTATATTATTTTTTTATATATTTATTATACACTACTAGTGGACTTGTTTGACTTTTAGATGAGACTATCCTTAGATAATTTGAGGGAAATTTTGATGCTAATGCTAGTGAGACAAGAAATGGTATATATAATAAATAGTCAAATGACATAGAGTTTAATTGTTTGAGTGAAATGAATACTTGAAGAATGTATGTGTTTTTGGGTTTGATAAATTGCTTTGGTATGAATGTGAGTTTAGCAATCTGATTAAGAATTAGATGCATGCTTGAGAGTGGATGCTGATTAGAATACAAATGTTATACATTGGGATTTGATGCCTATTCGAATGGCCCACTTGAGTTGTGGTTGGGTCCTATTGGTTGTGGCTGAGTCCACTTGATTCATGGCTGAGTCCACTTGGGATTGTGGTGGAGTCCACTTGAATTGTGGCTGAGTCCACTGGTCACTTGGTTAGTGGTTGTAACCACTTCATTACTACCTCCCAGGTAGGCTACCTAAAGGTAGCAGATGGAATATCATGAATAACAAAGAATGATTTGTAGAGTTTCAATTGGACATTCATAGTTCAGATTATTTTAACATCATGATAGCAATTCCATTTGGATGTATGAGATTTTTGTCTTATATACATTTCATTGATCATTGATTAATTACATACCTGCTTACTAAATTGCTTGGACTCACCTTGTTTTATTATATATATATTTTTAGCTAACAGGCCAGAAGACGTAGCCCAATGAGAGGTTGGAGCATAGGAGGGGGATAGGTAGTGATGTTCAAAGTTCTTTATCTTCTATCATCTTTTGGAATATATTAAACATGTAAATTTATGAGTTATACCAATGATGTAAATAATGTAGATCTAAAAGGGTAGGAATGATGATAATGTTCGTGTCATTACTTTGTAGGATAGGTATGGTTTTCCACACTCTGGTTTTACAATGTGGCTACGGTTTTGGGATCTATGGGTATTAATGATTGCATACAGGTTTATGAAGGTAAGTTCAGAGGAGATTCTAGCCGTGGGTCCTCCTCCTACTGCCTTAGTAATGCCTTGGGATGGAAGGGCATTATAGGAGCATTCATTGGTCATTCTATTTAGCTCCTTTTTAGCCTCTTCATGTTTGGCCTACAAAGCCTTGAAGTCTAAATATAGTTCTTCTACAACTCCTAGTTTTGGATTTTTTAGGTTTAAAATTTACCTCATCTTCATGAATGGCCATGAGCTGACTCCTATGTAATGATCTTTCTAATTTCTTTCTCTTAGAGTGAGTGTACTAATTTATGCTTCATGTTCCTCTTCATCTTTACTTGAACTCTCATTCATCATATTCTCTAACATCTCCCAAGCGTCCATTGCTTTCTTTTTCTTTTCAAATCTCTTGTTGCTTCTATTGTTGTTGTTATCATTGTTGTTGTGGTTGTTGTTTATCTTATCAAAGTAAGAGTTGTATTTCTTTTTCTATTGATCTCCTTTTTTCATGTCTACCTTAGGGCAATCAAACCTCAATTGCCCTGGCTTACTGTAATTATAGTAAATTGGAACTTCCTTCTTGTTATCCTTGTTTCTAAAAGTTTTGGAACTGTTTCCTAATTTCTTTTTCTTTAGCATTGTTTTGAATTTTCTTATTATCGTTGTTATATCTTCATCCTCTTCTCCACTTGTAGATGCCTCTCCTTGAGAGTCATCATCTTCAAATTTAGCTCTTAGGGTAATTGGACTCATGCCTTTAGGTTCATCTGGAACCTTTTGTTTCATTAGCACTTCATGGGTATAGCCATCCTATGGGAACCAACACTAATTGGTCCTTTTGACCTAATTCTAACTTATTCTCTGAAGTTTTGAAACTTATCTTTTACACTTTAGACTTGTCATTCAAATCTTCTAATGGCTTCTAGACCTTCTGAACTTGTTTGGCTTTGATTTTAGAGTTATCCTAATGCTTTAGAAACCTCCTTTTAAGTTCAAAATCATTGTTATCTGAGCATTTACTTATTTTTCTTCATCTTAATTCTTATCTATGATGATTTTCAACTTGATGTGAGTTTTTAAGTGTTGTTCATCATTCTAAAATTGCATCCTTAATGTAGATTATTTGTTTTATTCATTTATTTCTGTGTCTTGTTAATACCATAAATTTTCGCTCACATGTTTGCTTATCATCAAAACTTAGCTGTTAATACTCATTCATCATCAAAATCATGCTAATTAGAAAAAGGGTTAGACTTAACAAAGAATCAGTAGATCTTTATGAGTGAAGTAGTGAGAATCTAAAGTCTTAGATCTGAAGCAAATTAAGTTATTTCTAAACTCTATTTTGTAGGTGATCATGATTGAAGTGAAAGTTATGAAGTTTGTTTAAGTTCAAAAATCACCTTTATGTCAAATTGGTAGTAAGATGAGATGTATTTATTCCTTCTTTATATTGATTGTACCTTGGTTTGGGTTATAAACCAAGAGATGGTGTGAATCATTACAAAGTATGTATTTGATTCAACTGTACAACCACCTGGAGTTGTAAGTCCAGAGAATAAAGAATTTATACCACTTGTAACTTTTGGATTAAGTTGACTAGTGGAATCCAAGTTTGAGAATACGACTTTGAGAGCGGAGTGGGTAGGGATTGCTGAATCACTATAATTTCTATATTCTTAATTTTTTGAGTGGTTGATATTGTGGTGCATTTGACGCACTTGTGTTGCCTCTATTTGCCTAAGCCATAGCATGGGACCAATAGAGAGTGGTATATACTTTAACCCTTGTAAAACCTTTATCTAGTAAAAACTTTCTTAGGCTTTTATACCGTGCTCTAGGTGATGTTTTAAGACCATAGAGGGCTTTATTGAGTTTGAAGATATGGTTAGGATCAAGAGAGTCTTCAAACCCAGGAGGTTGTTTCACATGTACCTCTTCATTAATGAATCCATTCAAGAATGAACTTTTAGCATCCATTTAGTACAACTTGAAATCCATAAATGATGCAAAAGCTAACAGTATTCTAATAGCTTCAATCCTAGTAAAAGGAGTGTATGACTCCTTTAAGTCAATTCCTTTTTCTTGACAATACCCCTTTGCTACCAATCTTGCTTTATCTCTTTCTACAATCATGGATTAATCTAATTTGTTCCTAAAAACTCATTTAGTTCCTATTACAAACTGACTGGATGGTCTTGGAATAAGTTTTCATACGTCATTTTTTTAAATAGTTCAATTCTTCTTGCAGAGCTATTATCCAATTTTCATATTCCAAGGTTTAGTCTATGCATGTTGGCACTAGTTGAGATATGAAAGTAAAATTTCTACATAATTGGTGATATGAAGATCTAGTCCTAACTCTATCATATACATCACCAATTATCTAGTTGTCAGGATGAGTATGCATGAACCTCTAGTCTCTAGGTAAGGAATTGTTGCCTTCACCATTTACCTCACTGGTGGATGATCTAGCTTGTGTTTCTACTTCATCCATTTTTGTTTCTAGTCATGGAGTGGTTTTATCTTTCTCTTGCAGTCTTATCTTCTACACAGATGTTTTAAGATCACCTATCTCATTATCAAAATCACTAACTCTTTTTATGGGGTTAGTGCTTTCATCAAATTTCACATGAATAGACTCTTCAACAATATTATTTCTCAAGTTGTATACTCTAAATGCCTTGCTAACAATGGAATAGCCAAGGCCTGCACCTTCATCAGATTTACTGTCAAACTTTCTAAGGTTATCCTTTCCATTGTCAAGAATGAAACATTTACATCCAAAGGTGTGAAAATGTGAAATATTTGGCTTCCTTTCATAGTAAAGCTCATATGGAGTTTTGTTAAGTATTGTCCTAGCACAGATTTTGTGTATGATATAACAAGCAATATTCATTACCTCGGCCCAAAATTACTATGGTAACTCATATTCACTCAACATGGTCCTTTCCATCTCTTGCAAGGAGCTATTCTTCCTCTTTGTTACTCCATTATGTTGAGGTGTTCTTGGTGGTGAAAATGTATGAAGAATACCATTGCTTTCACATAAAGTAGTAAACTTTTGGTTCTCAAACTCTCCACCATGATCACTTCTTATGCCAACATATAAGAACTTTGTTCATTCTGCATGCATTTGATAAAGATCTTAAAGAATGAAAAAGCATCATCTTTAGATGCAAGAAACATTATCTACGTAAATCTAGAAAAGTTATCCACAATGACATATGCATATTGTTTCACTCCAAGACACCTAGTTCTTATTGGTCTAACAAGATCCATTCATAGCAATTGAAGTGGTTTGGTTGAGAAAATTTCTTTTTGATGTTTAAATGATTCTTTTACTAGTAGTCCCTTCAAGCAAGCATCACACAACTCACTTCTATCAAATTTCAGTTTTGATAAACCAACTACTAATTCTTTATTGTACATCTTTTCAATGCTATTTTTGTTCGCACATCCTATGCCCTAGCAAGGATTCATCATTGCTTATAAGAAGACACTAGGCTTGGATGTCACAAAAATCAACCAAATATACATTTCCATGCCTTCTACCAAGAACTACAACTGAGTCTAACTCATCTAGAATTGAACAACACTAGGATTCAAACATTACCTTATAATCACTGTCAAAAAACTGACTCACACTCAATAGGTTATGTTTTAACCTTCTACAAGCAAAACATTTGAATTAGTAGCAGACTGTGGTTGGCTGATTTTATTGAGTTTAGGTGTATAGTTTTGATGACAACTAAACTTGGTTAATGACTTATTACTAAGATTTTTTATTTCAGAAGATGCCAAAGTCTATCTAGATTTCAACTTCAGAAGAAGCTTCAACTTTTATAGTTTGGCAAGATTTCAAAGTTCAGAAGAAACTTCAGATTTAAGAGTTCGGTGAGATTTCAAAGGTTCAGAAGTTGTGTCTCGATTTAAGAAGATAGTTCAGAAAATGCAAAAAATTTAGAGTATGTTCAAACAAAGAATTCTGTATCTCAGAGAACTTCAAATGCACTGAAACAAGCACAAAACATGTTGAAGATCAGAAGGTCTAGAAGCTACAATTGAAAGCTTCAAAACATGTTTAGAGGGTTTGAAAGCCACATCTAAAAGCTTTAGAAGTTAGAAGATGACATTGATTCGCAACCTTTAGAAATTTTGGAATAATGTCTCAGAAGCTGAAGAACTTTATGCAATATGAGGATTACAAATTCATAAGTTGTGGTATAATGATTCTGAGGTTAAATGTTTCAAGAATAAGCCATAATGTTTTAGAAGTTGAAGAAGCCATCAGAAGTTCTAAAAGTTTTGAAGAAGGCGCTATGATAAACAAAAACAAGATGCTTAAAATGATTTCAAATACACAAAAACACTTATGGAGTCAAAAGAAATAAGCTCAGAACATGTTGAAGCTATAAGAACATGTAAAACCCACGTCAGAAGATCTTTAGAACATGTTCAAAGGAGAACTCCACGTTTCAGCATCAATAAGTGTTGGTCCCAAAGATTAGGCAAAAACCCAAGAAGGGAGGGGTGAATTAGGTACTTAAAAAAATTGCTCAACCCCTTTAGGATTAAACGTCCCTTTAGTAATCAATCTAATCACGCAATCAACTAATGTACAAGTAAATAAGACACAAAGATTTTTTTAGTAGTTTGAGTAAATACTCTACTCCACTCTTCCAAGAACACTCTTCTCTTAGTGTCTTGGGTTCCACTATTCCCAATAGCAGTAATAGTGCTCCCAGCACTCTTCTAGATTTTAGCTCTAGGGGGCGTGATTATAGTGCTCCCAGCACTCTTCTAGATTTTAGCTCTAGGGGGCGTGATTATAGTGCTCCCAGCACTATTCTAGATTCTAGCTTTAGAGGGCGTAAATAAATAGCTCTTGTCTGTACTCAGATAATCACAGCACTTCTTGAGTCTAGTCTCAACCACTAGCTTAAAGAATTTATAAAGAATGAATATCAGAAGTTGAAGAACAGGTATTTCTCAGTAAGCACAGGGGAAGGTTTCTGAAAATTAAATGTAGAAGTAAATGATCTTCTTGAAAGGTGGTTGGGAGCCCTCAAAGAAAGTTGTGGAAGGTTTGAATGCAAGGCTCTTGACTCTTGAAGGATTGCAGAAGGTTTGGCTTAGATCAGTAAAAATACTCTCAAGAGAATTTTTAAATATTTTCTTGGATACTTGGTTACTTCCTCTTACTCCAACGATGCTTTATTTATAATTGCTTTGAATTCCAACCGTTGGTGGTAGGTGAATTCCATTAATGACAGAAGATCATTTTGATTACCATATTTAAATTTTCTAACTTCTACTTAATTATCATTTGTTGAAATGCCTAGAACACTGACCTTGGAAAAGGTGATTTCCAGATTCTTAATAAGCATTGGCTGAGGTGTTGCTAAAACGACAGATTCTTTCATCAATATAGAAAGGGTGTCATTAATGTTAATGGAGACCAAAGTTTTGGTTTTCCCATTGTTTGTCTTACTTATGATAGACGAATTATTTGTCTAGGTGTTCATTAGACAAAGTCCCTTTATTTTCTAATTTGTCCATAGTAAGTAGCAGATGAATCCAGTTATTGCAAATGAATGGTCTTCTTAGTACTTCGTCTGTTGGGTTGTCTGTTGTAAGTAACAGACGGACTGTTGGAGCATAGATGGATTTTCTTCACCACTTTATCTATTAGGTTGTCTGTTGTAAGTATTAGATGGATTATTGGAGCATAGATGAATTTTCTTCAACTCTTTGTCTGTTGTAAGTAGTAAATGAGTTTTGATGTACAAAAAAATGTCATTACTCTGCCAGATAAACTTCTTTGCTTTGCCAGAAAAACTTCACTTCTCTGCCTTTGTCTGTTTAATTAGACGATCATTAGCTTGACTGTGGCTCACTTATGATAGACAAAGTTTGCTACTTTGCATTCATCAGATATAATCTCCACTTCGATAGACAAATGGAAACTTAGTTGAATCCTTTCCATTTGAGGTTTGTCTGTAATAGTACTTCATCTTTTGCTTTTGTACTCACCCAAGCCTTGATGCATTAGAATATGTTTTCTATGCTCATTTTTTCATAAATCTTGCAACTTGATTCTATATACTAAAAGCTTGGCAATAACCATTAGTAATAATCTTTAATCAAGTTTTATTTGTCATTGAAACCATGAATTTATACTAACAATAAGAATACTACAAGTTTATCTAGATGTGAGGGAGACTATTCAGAAGATCTTCAGAGCATCTTCAAAACATGCTCAGATCATGAACAGGAAGAAGAACTCCATGCCTCAGAAGTTATAAGGAACAATTAGAGGCATTCCAGGCTTCAAAGCATCTTCAGATGATGAATAAAAGCATCCATTGGAATGGTGGCAGAACAATCCAAGTTTATTTAGAAGCAAGGAAGTCTTGCAGATGATGAACATGCCTCAAAAGGGAAATAGTAGTAGTTGGAATGTAAGTCACCAAAAGGAACAAACTCGATGTTCAGAAGCTTTCGAGGAATGCAACAATGGCAACTAACAAAGACACACGACATTCAGAAGCTTTTAAGGATGAGGCTATGCAATTGAAAGGATACATCATGTTTAGATTATTTGAAGCCTAACTTCAGATGTTTTGAAAAATGTTTATAACACATTACAAAAGACAAAGGAAGTAACTACATTGAAGGATACACGTCTCTTCAGATGTTCTGAAGTTTAACTTGAGAAGTTTTGAAGCATATTCATAAGGCATTACAAAAACACAAGGTGTGGCATTGCTTAGAAAGGAAACCCGACCTTCAGAAATTTTGAAGTTTAACTTCAGAAGTTGTGAAACATTTATTGACTGCCCTTTTGGAGAATGATGAGTTACGATGTTCAGAAGCTTTGAAGTTATAACTTCAAAGGCTCTAAAATACCATCTGCTCATTGCTAACATAGCTGAGTCACAAACTTCAGAGAATGCGAAACTCAATGATCAGAAATTCAAATATTCTCTTGCATTAAAATAGCGCCACCTACCCCAATGGCTAGAATTTGAATTCGACTATAAAGTGAATAAATCTAGGTCCTTCAAGTAAGAATTGCAAGTATTTTTATTGAGACTTAATCTTTATTTACTCATAAGAAACAAAAAAGCAACCCAAAGGCCAAGCACGTAACATTTTCACAATCATTCAAAAACTTTCAACTTCAGAATCCTTACTCAAGGCCTTCATCACAAACACTAAGGGAAGATCTTTAGCACCACAAGGAGTAACTCAAAGATCAAGTCTTCCCTTAGGTTTACAAAGAAACACGCTCAAAAGTGTAAACCCTTTTCTTTTCATTTTCTGTTATGTATTCCTTGAGTTGGTATTTGAGACCAAACTTAAGAAGAATAAGGGTGATTGTTGAAGCATGTCTCACAATCAATTTGTTAGTTTATGCCCCTTAGAGTTGGAATCTAGAAGAGTGCTGTGACACTAAGTATACACACCCTCTTGAGCTAGAGTCAAGAAGATCAACTTGATAGTTGGAGTGTGTCTCGTAATCAATTGCTAAGTTGTTTATGCCCCCTAGAGCTAGAATCTAGAAGAGTGCTTGGTGCACTAATTATATTCCATTATATGAGATAGTGGAACCCAAGGCACAAGGGATATGCACTTGGAAGAGTGGAGTAGGGATGTTGTCCCAAACCACTATACATCGTGCCTACTTTATGTGATTGATTTATTTGCCTACATTTTATCTTTCCATTATTTATTCCATTACAATTTGCACAAAAGCCTAAAAAGAGGGAATTTAGTTAAATAGGGGTTGAGCTAGAAAATTTTATAAACCTAATTCACTCCTCCCCTCTTAGGTTAAGCCAAGCCTGAAGGGACTAACAGATCTTACCAATCCCAACCACTACTTTTCCTATTGTCCTTAAAGGTTATTGTTCCATAATTTTTATATTTAAGCTCTATGAACAACTCCCTCTCCCCTATCATATATGCCTTGAGTAACCATTATCGATATGCCACATGTTGCTTCTTATAGCTCTCAAGCACAACTATTTTGACAAGGTTAAGCTTTAATTTTTGGTACCCATTTGGGAATGGGTCTAGGTGGGTTAGTGGCAGAAAATTTTGGTACCCAATGCTTCTTAGGTAACACTAATTTCTCATTTGGAACATGTGTTGCATTTACAACATGTGTAATATCTCTAGGAACTCAAATCTAGTTTTGTTTGGATCTTTGTTTTCTTTAATAATTTTGAAACTTTTTTTTATCATTCTTTCCACCTTTCTTCACTAATTTCATTCTCATTAATGTGGACGTCAAGGTATTTCTAAGGTGTTATTCTCATTTAACCTGAGCATTCGATGGTCATTCTATACAACTCCTTTTTGGTTTCTTATGATTGGCTTTCAAGGCCTTAAAGTCAAAGTATTAGTCTTCCAATATTTCTTCAAGGTTGGGAGTTTCATGTTTGGAGTTTACCTCATCTTTAGGGATGGCCATGAAGCTGATGCCAATGTAGTATTCTTCCTGATCTTTCCCTCCTAGAAGGGTCATGCTAATTTTTGCTTTGTTTCCTCAGCTTCACTTAAGCTTTCATCCATCATACTTTTCAACATTTCCCATGCAACCGTATCCTTGTTCTTCTTTTCAAATCTCTTATTGCTTTCGTTGTGATTGCTAGTGTTCTTATTTTTGTTCTTATTCTTCTTGTTCTTCTTCTTTTTCTTCTTATCAAAGCCTAAATTGTACATCTTTATTGGTTCTACATGTCTTTCGTTAAGGTCGAGGCAATCATACTACATGTGCCCTAGCTTGCTACAATTTTAACAAATGGGAATCTTCTTCCTTTTATCCTTGTTTTTGAAATTTTGGTAGTTGCATCAAAAAAAATTCTTTTGCATACTTTTGAATCTTCTAATGATCATAGCAATACTGTAACACCCCACACCCCCACCCTTTAACCATCCCATATAGGGGTTGATGTGGGAATCTACCATTCCCCTTCATCTTAAGGGAAATCTTCCCATAACTCCACAATTTCCCTATGTTTAAGGGAAATATCCTTCCATAATTCTGGCAGAGTCTACCCTATTTTATGTGAATAAAACTTCTTATACAATCATCATATAATTTTATAATATCCATATCAATAATTTCTAATATAAACATAATCATCAAACAAGAACATTAACCATAAACTCACTAAACTATTCCAAC
>JAYJMB010021524.1:0-41180 GCA_036873735.1 Pouteria campechiana | reverse complement strand
GCATTGCATGTGAGAGGGGTTAACCGGTATTTTACAGAAGTTAATGTTCTTAAAAATGATATTATTTAATCTCATTAAATATCATTTGTGATGATGTTCTAAGCCTTTTTTATCTTTTAAATTAAGATTAAAAGTATTAAAAAATTTAAAAATATTATTAATAAATTAATTTTTATAATTAAATTATATGATTTAAACAAAGTTTTAAATTTTTTAAACTTCTATCTTAATCCAAATCATAAAATAGGTTTCTAATGTTATTATAAACTATATTTAATAAAATTATAGAATTTAATATTTAAGTTTGAGGAATTATATCAAAATAAAGATTTTAGTATAATATATATTTTTTAACTAAATAAATTATAAATGTAAATTTTTTCTTTTATTATGTTAATCAAATAACAAAAATATGTTTATTAGACTATTTGCACATAACATCTATGCCCCAAATCTTAAACTATATTCAAACATCATTTTATTAATAGTAGTTCCCAAAATATAAAGTGGCAACATGTGACTTTTTAAAGTGCATTTGGTAATGAAGAAAGAAAGGTTAAAAACTTTCCTACCTTTTTTGTCACTTTTTACACATCATTTGATGTAATTTAATATCTTAATTACCTAATAATCTTTCTTTTCTCTATTATTTTATATATTTTTAATTATTATTCTATATTTTTAATATAAAAAATTAGTTATTTTATCTTTATTCAATATATTTTTAATTATTACCTATTTACCCTCTATCACATCACATGCTCTTTTTGCAAATTAGACTCTCTTAGATTTTCTCAATTACAAATTAATCTAGTCAACTATAGATTTTGCATATTTAATATTATATGTTTTAATATATATATATATATATACATACATTTACAAATATGATATGATATTTTTGAACAAAATTGGTCATCCCATTACTCTTTTTTTCTTCTTCCATCAAAATACCTCAAAACCCTAACTCATAACTAATCCTAAACTCAAACACTACTTGTTGCTGTCCACCCTATTTGAAGCTACAATTATGGTACCACACTGCCTTGTTCAAGATTACAATAGTGATGGCACAATAGAGAAGAAACAATTCCCTCTCTAAAATGCCAAGATGCAATTGAGGAATATCGTTTTTGTCAATTGATGTGAATTGCTAAAGTGGGTTCATTCTACATGGTGTTTTTTTTTCTTATATATTTGAGAAGATAGTGGGAATTTTTCATAATATTGAAAAGAGATGATGGTTTTTGAATTACTGACTATATTAGAAAATTGAGAGGACAAAAATTGATACATTATGCTCTCATATTTCAAGGCTCTTTTGATGACATGGCCCCCAGTATCTTCTTAATTTTTATGTAAGCTAATACTTATAATAAAATGTATTTCGTGAGTGCAATTTTACTAGGGTTTGTTTGGATAAATAGAAAAAAAGTAAGAAAAAGGTAGAAAAATAAACTTTGAGAAAGTACATGAAAGAAAAGAAAAGAAATCATGTAATAGGATAGGTGTTAATGATGAAAATAAGGTGAATAATAATAAAATATAATTTTTAAATGAAAAGAAATGAAATAATGATTAAAAATATAAATAAAAATAAGGAAAAATAAATTTATTAGCTAGTTAAAATGTTACATTATATTGAATATAGTTGCTAGGGAACTCTAACATAAGTCTAGCTGGCACCATGTCACATCAAATCCCTATTCTAATGGGATACATCTCTCAACTTCTATGCAATTCTGTGAGACAAGGACTGATGATGCCTATTTCCCAAGAATTCTCCTCTGAGCAGGAATCCGCATCTAACTTATGTGCAAGCTATATATGTATCCCGGTTATGCACCCATGCTTATATATAAAAAGATCACATATGCAACTCCCAGAATACAAGCTCTTACTAATAACTTATACCATCTTGAAGAGTCTCATTTACTGACTTGAGCATTAGAGTGTTTACATCAAGAACACCCTAGGTGCTCTCTAACGATTGTTCAGTCTTGTAGAACCCTCAGCAAGATTCTCTTAGAAGCCACATTAGTACTTAGTTTAAGGACAACCCAAACAGTGATTAATTTTGAATAGAAACTTTTTCATCTCTTTTAATCCATCCAAAGTGAAAAAGATATGAAAAAATAAATATAAAGAAAAAAAGCCTTTTTTGTTCTTTGCTTTATTAATTTTTAGAGGTCTCACCTCACACTCAAATCTCAGACCATTTACTAACAAACCCAACATATCAACTACAGTAATAGGCTGCACTTGACCACTAAAGTCCTTTCGAGATGGATGAGAGTGCAGAAGTAATCTTTAGATGCATAAGTTGCAAAGACCCCCATTCAATCCACATCATTCACCAAAAGGCCTCATGGGAACTTTCTTAACACAGCAGCATGTATGAGTATTCCACCATATGCAACATTCCCCAATAGGGGGGTGTGCATGGGCTTGGGTTCAGCCCAAACCCAACCCAAATTAGGCTAGGGTTGGGCTGTAAATTTGAAAAAAAATATTAAACTGATAGAGCCTAACCTAAACCCAACTGAATTATGTGTTCGGTCTTAATCCAAGATTTGGGTACCCGAACCTGGTCACTATTAAAAAAAAAAAAATTAAGTCAAAAAAACCTAATCGCCCATTTACCCGACGCCCTTGGTTTTTTTCCTTTTCCCATTTCTCTCCCACACTCATTTCCTCTTAGAGCTTTCAGTTCTATCCTTATCTCATATTTGTCATTTACAAAATATGTCATAAGTTATAATTATAACTTGTTAGTGCAATCAAGCATCATTTAATGTTCAGCATTCAGCAGATTTAGTGTATAACTTTTTGTACGTTGCTTTAATAGGTAACAAATCTCTTGTGAGATGGATTCAACATGATATATATAATGACATCGGATTAAAGCATTAAAAGGTACTATTTTTATCTACCTTTTTATGTTTGGGTGTGTATTAAAAATTCAAACCTGAACTGAATGCATAGGATTAGGATAAGCGTTAGGAAAGATTTTAAAAATAAGGTAGGGATTAGGGTTGGGCAACCTCAAACCCAAATCAAACTAGGCCCATGCACACCCCTATTGCCCGTGCAATGAGAATCAAAAGTTAGGCAAAAGTCAAGTTTGGAGGTCAGGATTCTAAACTGTCCATTCATTCAAAACACATTTTTTTTTAAATGGGTCCAAGCTTAGATACTTAAAAAGCAATAAAAGAATGCTTACGTACATGCAATGACCTAATTTTCTCCTTCATATGGCACTGGTATTCTAATGTCCTAACCACCAAAACTCAAGGCAATCCATGGTTAGATGCACAGCACCTCCCAATCCAGATTCTTCCCAAATTCCAGGCCATCCAATTGCTACCAACCAAGTGGAGTTTGGTGAATTAAAATACTAAGTTGTTCAAATTCGAAAAGATAAAGTCGGTGGGTAGTTTCATCCGCATCATTTGGGTGGTCAAACAATCACTTGAACCGGCTTTTGTTTCAAATAATCATTCTCTATTTTTTTTTTATTTTTTATTCTTAGTGGGAGGATTAGTAAAAGGAAGGTTCAAAGTGCAACCGCGTTTTAGAAAGGGGTCCAAAATTATAAAAAGACCATAAAAGCACATCGTCTTTTGAATTTTGCTGCCACAGGTACGCACACATGTTCTACATCCAAACATTTCTTTAGCCGAACGCCACAGCCGACTTGCAATTCTGACGGTTGCATGAAGTTCTCATCGTCAAGCCATTCAAAATTTCATTCATTCCATTTTTGGACGGCTGTCGACATTCATGGGGTAAAAAGTTCTTAACAACATTTAATAAGAAATTTATGTTTTTTTCATGGTGAGATGTATTTTCAGTCATTTTTTTTTTCTGGTGGAAGTATCACTCTGCCGAAATTTTTTCTATTTTATTAACAATAAATATTTTAAATATATCTGTCTAATACACTCCATGTCAAATTCACGATGTATTTGCATACATGATATTTGTAAAAAAGATCTAAAAGATATAAAAATTAAAAAACTTAGTCGCCTCATGATGTATAGTAAGTAATTTAATCATAAAATAAATAAATATAAAATGAATAGTTTTTAAGAACATGAAAATGTAGAGTAGGTAAATGTAAATAATGCTAATTATAAAGTAAACAGAAACAAAATAAATAGAAAAATAATGATAAAATATAATGGGTGTTAGTGATTGATAGATAAGGTAAAGGTCAAAATCAATTTATTTTTCATAGGATTTTATTTAATTGTCAAATTTAGCGCATTTCAATGAGGAAATAAAAAATAAAAATGCAAATGATGTCGTAGTTATGCTACATTAATGCAGGGGATTTTAAGCCTCCTCTTTGGAGGTGGGAATTCACATGGTTTGAGTTTGACATTCATTTCCAGCTTTCTTTATGGACGGCGGTTCTTGATCGAAAGCAACGACGGCCTAGATCAACTGGGCAAACGATGCCTCCGCGTAGGATATTTCCCAATTTCTCAACAAAGGCCCGTCCACTCGCCTGTATTCCCGCCGACCTCTTTACAAAAATGGACTTTTCAAAATTCCACCTTGGAAATTCCTCTGGATTCCCGCCGACATTCTTTGGAAGGCCAGCGATCTCTTTCAGGCTACGCTTCATCAAGCCGCGGCTGAGGCAGCGTGGGCCGCAGCTTGCACGTGCGAAGGACGCCAAGTCAGCATCCCAAGTCTTCGTGTGCCTCATGGTACAGCGATTAGTTAGCCAAGTCGGCGACGTGCACTTCTGGCAGCATAAAGCTGCGGGTGGTCCCCACTTGCATCCATTGATCCTCCGGCGGAATCCACGCATGATAAGCAGGCGCCAAGAAACTAAGTATGTATTCAACACGCAAGTATAAGCAATGCCAATTGACTATCCAAATAATCGTCTCTACTCATTACGTAGACAACAGTTCTAGTTACGAGAAAATAAAAAAGTATCATCGGTTGAATCGTCATTGGAACGAAGGGTATGGTTGCTGTGTAATTTGTACGGTCCGAGACGTCATTAGAACGATGTGTATGGTTTCTATGTAATTTGTACAGCGAGTATCAGCTACCGTAATCCGCCAGAGTAACAAACGACTCTTCATTGCCCGCCGTACTCTACTCCCCATCTTGATCCACCGCCGCCGGACACGTGTCTCTGGAGTACGGCGCAGGCCCACGCGCATTAAATGAGCACGTGCGAGGTTGCCGCAGCAACCGTCACCTCCAGGCCCGAAGTGACGGACCCGCCTGTGGGCCCCACAACGCCGACTCCCCAGGTCAGGCCAGCATGACGTGGCGTCCGACGTGGACGTGACCGCCAATGAGAAAAATCCCGGCCGTCGTCCCCGTTCTTCCAAGCGCGTGTGAATCTCAAAGCTTGTGGCATCCACCATGTCTTTTATGAGAAATCCAAACCGTCCATGTAATTCCAACGTATAAATTGGACATATTACATAGTTTAATAAGTAATATATAGTAATATTATGTCAAAAAATGGGTAGCAAAAAAAAATACTAGCCATTGGTTTATAGGTACGATCCATTGCTTATTCAGCTTCTGGAATTCAATAGAAGGTCTTCTGGAATTCAATAAAAGGAGTAAGAAAGAGAAAAAAATGATAGAAATTAGGATTCAATCGGTGGGAATGATTAGCATCTAGATTTGGTTGTGCCTACATCCTAAAGAAGGTAGAGGTGTGACTGGATTGGGCATAACCTACGCACCTTTTCGCGAAGCCTAAAGGGCTAGATATGACCGGGGTAGGCTAACCTACGCACCCTCTAGGGACCAAAGCGTTCCATGGAGGCCGGGGAGAGTAGCACGTAAACCCGGCGTTCCCCCTACCTTTCTGACACGTGCCAAGTGGGACCCAAATCACCATTAATAAAAATAAAAGATTAAAATAATTTTAAATACCTGATTTGAATAAATTTTTAAATGAGTGAGTAGAAATGATAAGGAATTGTTAATTAACGAAAATGGGAGTGAAAGGACTAGTCTTTTAAGTGGCCAGGCTTTTCTGATAAAATGTACGGTGCGAGATAAATGACTGGAATGATTATGTGCTGACGATGATTATCAGTCTCTTGTACGACGCAACCGAGATTTTACCCATGCCGCCCCGTACACGTGGCATCGACCGTGGCATGACCTCCAACATGACCCATCACCTCAGAGCTTCTTTAATCCCACTGTCACAGTAAAATCATGATAATGTAAATATCAGAAATATTTCTCCATCGTTCGTTGATTTTTATTGATTTTTGGTACCATAGCTCAAATCGATGGGGTTGGTATGTCTTTCTTTCCTTTTTTTTTTCCTTAATTTTTAGATCGGTGAGAGAATGTAGTCTGACGGCACTGTACTTGCCTGGAACGGCCCCCAACAGAAACTCACGCAAGTGGCAGTGGCATAGCTACAGAGTATCTTGTCCGCGGGCCACCCCCTTCGCAGTACCGCAGCACTTTCGGTCATTTATCATCCTTGCGCAACCATATTTCATTTGAGATGTGGCCATAGATGGAAGGGCCTAAGAAAATCATCAAGGCCTCTGATTTTCAATCCAAATATTTTAAAAAAAATATTCTAACAATAATATAATATACGTATAAAAAAATAAATAGTAAATCTCAGTATAAGAATATAAATCGCATTTGGCAATGGCCAAAAACTGATCTAACTTACTTGGGGCCTGATGGATAGAATGGTTTTGCTTGGAATGGAATAAAATCAAAGAAATTTGATGTAGCAAGATAAGGGCTGTATAAGCCAATGAATAAGGAAAAATAAATATAAGATAATCAATGAAAATATATTTAATAATAATTATAATAAAATAAATGTCAAATTAAACTATGGAAAATATAATACCTTTTGGATGTGACGCGTGTTGTACCATCTCTGCTTCTGTATTGACTACCACAAATCTCCCCATTCATTTGCACACAGAAATATATCAAAACTGGCCAGCAACCACCAGTGTATTGGACAGCTTTAGGGTCCATTTTAGCCTAGCCGTCAAATTTCGGCGGCTAAAAAAAGTGCTTTTAGAAGCAAATCTTTTACAAAAAACTACATGGTGTTTTGGTATAGTCATTTGAAAAATGCTATCAAAAAATTATTTATGTGTTTAACTTAAAATTGCTGAAAATGCTTTTGAATATTAAAATTATTAGAAAGGACATAAAAGTACTACTTAGTTTAACCTATTTAGTAGTAAAAACACATTTACAAAAATATATCTATATTATATATTTATTTATATAATAGATATTATTAAAAATATATTTCATGTCTTATATAATATATCTAAACCATATAAAGTATATTTTATATTTTGTATTTTATAAAAAGTATATTAATATATAATTTTTTTATATGAAGATTTATAATTTTAAAAATAATATTATTATAATAATATTTTAATATTTTATTGATATATAACATATAAATATACATATTTATATTATATAAGGGAATGTTTTTATGGTAAAGCTTTGGTTTAGAGCCAACCTTGATAGTTATGTGAAATCCAAGCAAACTATTAATCTTATTATTATCTTTTTAGTTGAAAATTTAAAAATTATTTTAATTAAATATTCATATGGACCACAAATTTAAATATTTTCAAAGTGAATATCAACTTGTTAAAATTATTTTATTATCTCATGTAAGCCAATTATTTTTATATTTTTATTTCTCTCTCACACACACACATATATATCTTTTTATCTTTTGCATTATACATATTTAGATTTTAATTTTATTTTTTAGCTTTATTTTTATATAAAATATATTATATATTTTTATAAATTTTTTATTTTATATATTTAATATTTTACTTTTTTCAGAAAGTATTATGGAAAAATGCAAATAGATGAAATCTGAGAGATTATTTTATTTTATTTTTCGACAACAAAAGTTGTTTTGAAAAAGCTTCAAATTGGAGTTTTTTTTATCTAAAAGCATTTTTTGAGGGTGAACCTCTAATAAATTTATGGTCCTTGACATTGCAATGTCAACTTATTTGAGTGCTCAAAGTAAATAATTAGCTAGAATATGTTTATCAAATTGTCCTGATTTTTGGGATATGCTTTGTTGTGTAATTATGCCATTGGTTGACGTCGCATACATTTGATGTACGCATGTGCATGAAATGAGAAAGTTTGCAATTAAATTGCATGATAATGGCCACTTGAGAGGATGTATTTGGTAGATTGCATATTAGAAAAGGGTATTTAAACCATATACTTAAGTCTCTAAAATATGAGATTTAAAACATAGACAACGATTGAAAAGATGAATTTGTTAACACCAGCTATAATATCATGACACCCCCTTTTAAATGCAAGCATCATCCAAACACACTCCTTGATTTAATTCGAAGAAAAGCCAATTTATGAGTTGCTCGCTGCATGCTAAAATTAGCAACTGATCATCCCCACCCTCTTTTAAATGCAAGCTTCATCCAAACACAACCCCAAAATTAATTTTGTAGATAGACCAATAAATGAGCTGCAGGCGTGCTAAACATGCTTATTTTAGCATGCATATTGGCATTGCATACCATGCCTATTAACACGACATCTTCTATATATTTATACTAATTTTAAGTAATAAACATATGATTTTATTGGAAAAAAATATTTTTATATTACCTTTTGGGTGAATTTTGTAATAAATTGGAACCTTTAGCTTTATGAGCAGGGACAATTTTATGAAAATACTAATTCTTTTCACTATGCGTGAGTTAAATTCAGTTTAATTTTTGAACTTGGCATTATTTATTTATTTAAGATCCTAAAAATTTGTTAATGAGATAATTACATGATTTTCATAATTTAAAAAACACATACCCAATGAACAAAAAAAGAATTTAGACAAGCTTGTCCAAGGTTAGTAATAATTTAAGACGCGCTAGAATAAGGGATTACTCATTCATTTTTCTCAAATGAAATATTATATCTAATAGCTATATTTTTTCTTATCATTATCTATACTTTAATTTTTATTCCTTGTTTGTCTTTTAATTAAAAAAGTATTTATTTTATCTTTACTTACTTTATTATTAGTATTATTTCTTAGTCTCCTTTAGTCATCTTACATTTTAAATACGCAATTCTATTACCTGAATATATGGCTTAAAGTTCAATAAAACTCCTAACTCACATTTATCTATCTCAATAATCTCATTTTTTTATTAATGTCTATACTTTTAATTATTATGCTTAAATTTTCACCTAAAAGGGGTATATATTTGATATATATTCACTTTATTTTCAATTATTGTTTTATATCCTATATTTCATTTCATACTTTTTAATCTACTTTTCATATTTTATTTCTTTTTCTCATCTTTTTCCTCGTCTCTTTCCAATTCCCAACGATGCCCATAGCTGCCTTTACACAAATCTCAGGCGCGGACTACGGAGGCTGGCAGCGCTTTCACCGTAAAAATCTGATCCTCGATAGCCACCCTGAAAATCATCAATCGAAAAATGTGGCACCATCCAAGCCTTGCCCATATTTCGTGGAAAAATGTCTGCGGTCAGCCCCGTCGTTGGTTGATCCACGTACTACGCCCCTGCTCCGACCATTGCGGGGAAGCTACTGAGATATAAATGGCTCAAAACGCACATCGTGGCCTAATCTGATTGTTAAGTTTTTGCTGTTCACCTAGAGATAATCATTATTTCATAATCCGACGGCCCTTCATCTTCATGCTCCGACGCCGGAAAATGAAAACCGTGGTGGTAGATATTGTCGGTAACTCTTGGTGCCAGAATATTGGGGAAGAAATATCAGCCTCCTCTTAAACCTGGACACTTATTTTTAAAAAAGGACTTGTAACAATTTTACATTTTTTGGCTGTCCAGTAGATGTTTGCCGATGATTCGGAGGATTTTTTATTAATATATTAAACGTGTCCCATCCGTGTTAGTAATCTCTGTGCCTTGCGTATCACCTGTTTATGTCTGTCTGAGTATCGAAGCTGCCCGTTTTACTTTCCTGGCCCTTTTCGTTGCTTTTTGGCCTATAAATTCTAGCTTCGCTCATTTCTTTCTGGCCTGTAAATTCCAGCTTCGCTTGTATCTGTCTACGGCAGTTCGTATTGGGTTCGAAACTCGTGGGAACTGCAGCAGGGGAACTCGGACAACGAGAAAGAGATGGGAGAGGAAGCAGGAGAGAGGGAGGAAAAGCCAATCTTGAAGTCCAGGTTCAAGAGGGTCTGTGTCTTTTGTGGTAGCAGCGCTGGGAAGCGAAACTGCTACAGAGATGCTGCGATTGAACTAGGAAAAGAGCTGGTAATAAAGATGCACAGATGCCTTTTAATTTGTTTTGAATTTGTCTTGCCTCTGTCTCTCTTTCTCATTTCCTTTTTCTCATATTCTGCTCTTTTTCTATGAAGGTTTCGAGGAAGTTGGATTTGGTGTATGGAGGCGGGAGCATTGGATTGATGGGTCTTGTTTCCGAAGCCGTCCACAAGGGAGGAGGGCATGTTTTGGGGTGAGAAAAGCCATTTACAACATTATGAAAATGGAATTTATGATATAGGTGTTGGTTCCTATTGATCCAAAAACAAATGTTTTTTGACATTACCTTTGATGGGTCTTCTTTGTAGGATCATTCCCAAGACTCTTATGTGCAAAGAGGTGAGCAGGTTTCTTTCTTTTATAGTTTTTCCTTTTCCTTTTTCTACTCTTTTTATGTAAAGCTGAAAAGCTCGTTTAATGGACAGATAACAGGAGAACCAGTAGGGGAAGTGAAACCAGTGGCTGACATGCATCAAAGGAAGGCAGAGATGTCGCGCCATGCCGATGCTTTCATCGCATTACCAGGTTTCCATTCTCTCCTGCTCTCAATCGCAGGATTCGTCTTTTTTTGGCTCTACAAATGGTTATCTAATTTATTTTTTTTTGCATCTACTTCAGGCGGTTATGGAACCATGGAAGAGCTGCTGGAAGTGATCAGCTGGGCCCAGCTAGGAATACACAACAAGCCAGTAAGTAATCTGTACACGCCAAAACCAAGACACCCAACAAAAACTTGCAAGTTATCTGTTTGCGTTGTATTTGTAGGTGGGCCTTCTCAACGTGGACGGCTACTACAACTTTCTGCTCACCTTCATAGACAAAGCTGTAGACGATGGTTTCATCAAGCCCTACCAGCGCCAGATAATCGTGACAGCCCCGAACGTGAAAGAGCTTGTCGAGAAGCTGGAGGTGGCGCTGCCTTTCTCTGCTTTCTTTCCCTTCGTTTACATCCCCTTTCCAACTTCTCTTAACTGGGATTTCGTTGCTTTTCTCGGTAGGAATACGTGCCTGTAGACGACGGCGCCATATCCAAGCTATGTTGGGAGAAGGAGACGCTTCAAGTCGGTGCTAACGCTAACTTGCATGCTGGGATTGAAAGGTAGCTCGGCACCAGCAGGAATTTGGAGCCTGCAACGATTTTTTTGCCTGTGAGATGAATCCGTGGAGTTGCCCCTTGCGGGACTTTGATCACCACAGCCCAACTGTTTTTTGTGCTTGCCGATGGACGGCTCTGATCGATTTCCTTGCTGCCACGTATACGTGGTTTTGGGAGTTATCTGCTTTTGTGGGGTTCCAGCTTCACGGGGTCATTTCCTTTGGTAGTATTTGTAATATCATATACATATAAGGTTGTAAAAGGGTTGGAATTAAAGGCGAACGTTATATACCAATTCGTACAAGCAAATGTGTATTTTGACATGAAGGAAAACTAATATACAGGTTTTTTATTATGCTCTTGGGCTGCCAACTCTCTCTCTCTCTCTCTCGGAATTTTTTAGTGTAGATTTTGAGTCGGAGAATGTGAATGGGAAATGGGGTGTGTTCTAATTTCTATATGCCTGTATATCCACTGATTGCGTGGATAGCTGAACTATTGCAGTACCCACCATCTAGGAAAAGATGTGGCCCTCTTGGACCTACAATCTTTTCTTGTATAGAGGGAGGCAGGGCACGTTGGAATGGTTATTTTTGTCTTTTACTTCCTACGAAGGCTCCTGTTGACTTGAATTTGGATTAGTTTAAACCGTTAGGAGTACTGGGAAACAAAATTGTTTATAAAAAGACTAAAATAAAGATCTAGCAGGGTTACACCAATTAAAATCAGTTATAGTGTTGTAAAAGGGAATAAAAATAAAATAAATATTTTTTTAAATATGAAATTTTGTGATCTAGATAGGTTTCAATGTGAAAGTAAGAAATAAACGAATTTTAAAAAAAATAATAAGTGTTACCTCATATATAAGTAAGAAAATCTGGATTTTAGAACTCACTGGACGGATCATTTTTTTTAATAAAATCTCCTGCCTTGTGTGTAGAACAATGAGGATCCGGTAAATGCCTTCTAACCCCCCCGGTGATGCATGTCAGTAGTAAGAAGATATTACAAGCAATTCGGGAGCTTTTGAGTGGGCATGGGTGGTGGCCAAGAAGTCAAGGAGCAGAGCTTTTCAATTGCAAGTAACTTTTCGAAAGCGACAACAACTAAAAATCTTTTTTTAAAATAGAGTTTCTAATTGCGCAATAGCACTTAATAAATGGACTGGTTCCACCAAAATTGAATATCTACTATTTTTCACATGTGTAATTTATTTAAACACACTTTAAAACCTGCGGATTGATTTGAATGGAAAAGATCAATGGACAGCCTTTTAACCATGTCAACGAGGTTAAAATATATAAAAGGTCAAATTTGTAAAGATAAGTAAAAAAGGTTGAAATTGAAGGAAAGTAATGATGGAAAAAATATATAATAATTGATAAATAATAATAAAATTGTTATAAAAGGATGTAAATAGATTATTACACTAACTTTTGGGGCCTATTTGACAACGAGAAGGAATGAAAGAAAAATAATATTTAAAATGCAAGAAATGATGTCCATAGTAAGGTTTATAGAATTAAAATAAATAAAAGATAATAATCATAAATATAAATAACTATAGAAAAAGGTAGATTTATTATAAAAGAGACATATTAAATAAACCTTCTTTTCTACACTCAAATCTATGTTATTAGGCCCATAGGAAATTGAATTTTTAAAATTTATTCCATATAAATTCCTGGAAATTTTTATCCATGTTCATGGTACCTACACAGCTACCCTTTGGAGTGGCATGCTAATGAAATAGACAAGGAAGAATAAAAATAAATGGCTTGGATCATTGGAGCATGGATGGACCCCCAAAATGGCCTAGGAATCTTGATGTGGTCAATCTCCGTACTACACGTATAGGATGTCAAAGAGTAGGCGTAGAGGTGGAAATGGTAAACAAGCATCCGCTGAAAAGCTCCAAAATCTTATCCATACGGGTGAAGTTTGTTGAAAAGATTGGACAAAGGAGCATGTCCCACTGCTTTGAAACAAGTACAAGAGTACACAGTTACACACCCCTAACGCATTCATTCACATGGATTTACTAGGCTTCAGCTTTTCTTACGCCTTTTGTTTTCATTGAGAAATGGAAGGAAACATGTGCTTTCTCACAACGGCCACCACCACTACCTCCCAAATGGCAAAAGCATCTTGACACGACCGCCTGCATATACAGTCGAGAAAACCGCAGTGGACAATGGCCCCCCCTTCCCTTGTACAAGTTTCACATGTAGTCGCGTTCATCTGGTACAAACCATGAAACGTATTAGCACTTAACTACAATGATCTAACAGCCGTGCATGCGGGATGCCCTCGGCCCCCAATTAGCCTTGGCATTTAAGACTCGCTGCCGGTAGCAGATTGCGTTGGGTTTGGGGGTGCAATCTGGTTCGGGTTAACCCCAGTTGCCTCAATGGTCGACGGAAGTTTAAATGATTTGGGTTGATATTTTTGATTTGTTGATAGTGGAGTTCAGCCTAAACTTGCTTGGCTTGGGTTAAAGGTAACCCAAACCAAATAATCCAAAACTCAAATCGGATGGTCCTATATCGAATAACTTAGAATTCCGAATAGAATTATTTCCTAGTCTAAATAATTCAAAATTCAGAATTGAATACCCTAATTTAAATAATCCAAATAGACTAAATAATTTGATTATTTTTATGTAGGCCGTACATAAATAATAATACAATTTTATATCTTTTAATAACTTTAAATTCATAAAAATGATAATTAAATGGATCATACTTTTTATGTTGAATTATATTTTAAAATGAATTATATAGTTTAATTTTTAATTTAAATAATGCTCGAATTATAGTGTTTTACATGCTAATCTTGATTATGTTCAAAAATTAATACTTCGGATGCTTATGTATGACATCTTGTGAATAGTTGTATTAAAGTTTGCTGATAGTTTCATAGTTAATTATTGATATAGTAAATATATTCAATAGAATAACATTTATAAATTTAGTTAAAGTGATAATGCAAATATGAGAATTGTTGCTTCGAATTGCCTAGATTATTAATCCGAATTGTCAATCTATTTTCAACCTGAACTTAATTTGGATTCACAAATTTGGTTTGATTTGAGTTACAGTTTTGGATTAGGATTTGGTCGGCCCCAATCTAATCCAAACCGTTTGAGTTGCAGCCTGTGAATTAACACAAACGACCCAAGAAGTAATAACAATAAAAATTGGTATAGGTTGTTACAAAAATGAAAATAATGGCTACTCTATTTTTATAAGTGTGGTAATAAAGAATAATAAAATAGTTGATAGATGTGTTTTTAAAGATGATCATGATAGAAAAATAACAAATATTAGAAAAAGATGATCAATAAATTTCTTAACTAACCTATTGAAAAAACATTAAAAATAATTTAATCACTTTATTTCACTTTAAAAATAAAAAATTATCTATTTTATTTTTATTCATTTTATTTATAGTCACTATCTCTATTATATCCAATCAATCTCTCTTTTCTTCAATTTTCTAAATTTCTTGTTTTTCTCAACTTTTTTTACCCTATTCCCAACTGGATTGTTTTCAAAAAAGGGTTAAAATTAAAATTAGGTTGACATTTTTGAAAACAAGGTTAGGATCACAACCCTAGCCAAGGCTACCCAAGTTACACCCTTTCAACTTGCATGTGGACGGCTGGACATTGGGCTGCATCAGAAGCTTGAGTTGGAGAGTGAATACGAGCAAAACCAAGTTGAATGAGATGGAGAGTGCATGCAAGATTGAAAAATAAGGCATCAACGTCCCCCATCACTAAAAGCACTCGCTCGTTTTAGCCAAAAGAGGACAGCTAGGTGGAGTTTGAGGAGCCTGTTGATTTTCGGCAATGGTGATGGTCTGTCATTGTCCAATGTTCCTACAAAGATGCCAAGTTAGGCTTATGCGTTTCCTTGGTAATGTGGGCATTATTCTGTGTGAACAGGAATTGAAATATTCCTACTTCAGAAATTGGTTGTTGTGACTGGTAATGCTGGTATGATCCACCTTTCCTCTTTCAATGTCATTGGCGAGGAATTCAATGGGAGTTGTAGTAGATGTTCTTTTCTGACTAGAAGAACCATGTTGATAATTAAGATCACATTAATTATATATGGGATTTCTTGTAGGAGCCTTGGATGAAAATATGATGAAAACGTTAGATAGAGTTAAAATTGAGTGGACATTTTTATAAATAATGTCAGGTTCATAACTTACACTCCAAGAATAATTGCTCCGAAGATATTGTAAATTCTTTTTGGAAATTGAAAGGTTTTGCTAATCTGATTATACAAGGGCATTCTACAAGAGTTAGAACAGTATTTTATCAGTTGTGCAGAAGCAGAGACACACTGTTCAAGTGCTTATCAACGGTTTCCACCATTCAATAATTTTGATTGCTCAATGATGAGCCTCAAACTTCTGTTTGCTGCCAATTTCTCTCATTTCAGCAGTATTAAACGTTTAACACACAGCACTACCTTTCATTTCATTCCCCTCATTAAAGACAGTTTGGGGAGTAATTAGTTATAGGTCACGTTTTCTGTCAACTTCATTGAATATGATTTTTGGACTAACTCTCATCTTGGTTGACCTTTGTTCCTACCCCCAAGTTTTATCTCCTAGTTGGACTTTTGAGGGCCATCTAACATTAATAATCAAGTGAAAAGCCTCATCTTCCAACCGCATTTTCTACAAAGCAACACTATGAATTATATGCTGCCTTTTCAACCTTTCCTTTTCAGTTCTCCTCATTAAAAACAAAAAAAAAACAAACAAAAAAAGGACTATCAAAGGTTCCATGATCTGAGTATTCAACATTAGAAAATTCTCTGAAGTTTCTTCGCATGGCCCTACTCAAAGACTTTTTGGGGGGTTTTAAAGCTGTAAGCAGACGCAAGCTCTAAAAGTTTTCAGACAATTCATACAACCCATTCAAGAAATGGATTCCCACCTCCTCAAGAAGCTTGCAACTGGAGGAGATGTTGGCAAATGATCTCAGACTGTGTTTCGCAGAAGTGACTGACAAACATCGTTGACTGCTGGAATTTTTCCGGCCCTTCTTTTGTCTCTGTCTGGGGTTTCCAACAGCAGTTAGGCCACCTAAGTTGACTGCAAGCGACTGCCGGTGTTGGAATGCTTTGCCTTCAAACTGCTTTTGGATTGATGAGCTTAGCATTAGATCATACGAAACCTAAGATATCAGTGGCTGGCAAGGAAAAATAAAAAAAAGACGATTGAGAATGAAAAATCATACCATTCATACCAACTAAATTAAATGAATCTTGCAAACCAAAGAGACTAATAAGCCATTTCTATGAATTCCTTAATCTTATTATGGTGAAATCTAGCATGGTAATTTAAAAGCTGTTGGATGTTGGCATTATTGCAAGATTAACCTTAATTTTCCAGTTTATGACTACATGCTATCATCGTGGGGATGCCAAACACAGAAAAAGTCGTTGGGTTATCAGCCCTCTACAAATAATACATCGTCTCGCAAAGCCCTTTTTTTTATATTCTGCTTTTGAATTTGAAAATTAATTGGACTTTAATGATGTTCCTTCTTTTTAAAATTAGATTAAGATGTCTACATTCATTTGTCACTGAGAAACTCTCGAGAAGCTTAGCTGGAACCTCTTCTAACTAGATGTATCTAGTTATTTTATATTCTTATACTCTTATTGATGAACTTACATGGTTAGATCGTATCTTTCTACGAGATAAGGGAAATACCTTAATTGGATAGCTTCATTGCAAAGTACCTCTGTCTATAATTATTTGGTCCAGCTTAAAAGTCTACTTCAATAGAGAAAAATAATAATTTTACTGGTCTCAGAAATCAATTATCTAATTTGTCTCAGTTTCTCTCCACAGAAAGCAACCACTGCAAACTCTCTCTTGTTTTTCTTACTCTCTCTTTCCAATCTTAGAAAACTAATCCCATTATAAACCGTTGTATGTGAATGGGCTCACAAACTGACCCATAAACTATGCATAGTCCAAATGACTTTTCCAAAATACAAGATATCTTAACCTAGCACTAAACAGCTAAAATTAAATTTCAAGTTGGACTCTCAGTGATCATGAAAAGTTTCTCCACCTTTTATGGCAACAAAGAAAAATGAGTATTTCACATTTAGCTTAACGTCTGTTTGTATAGAGTGTATTAAGAAGGGAGTATATTAAAGAAGTATAGTAAAGGATAAATAAGGAATGTGAGCTTTTTAACTGAAAAAGAAAAAGTGAAAAAGAAGTTAAAAATATATGTAATGATAAAAAAAAATACAGTTATTATGTTAGTTAAGATGTCACATTTGTTTAAAAATAGTGTGGCCTACCTAATGCATCCAAACTGACCTTCTAGGAAGTTTTCTAATAAAGGATAATACTTTTTCCTTGCTATAAAAAATGATACCATTATGATATTACTGTGCAAACTTGAATTAATATCTAGCGTGTTTTGATTTGCAAAGAAAAAGAATTTGGGCAAAGATTTCAAGTTGATTTCATCGTTGAATTTTTATGCAAATTATGAAGTAGATTGGTTTTCCCAATTAGCGGGATGTGAATATACACGAGACATTCATTATAGATATATGTTGTAATAAGATATAATACAATAACTTGCTAAGATATATAAATTCTCGCCTTCAAGTAGGAGAGTATAAGGCATAAATCAAATTGACAATAATAGGACAGAAAAGATCTTTTCCTAAGAGTTTATAGTGAAAAAATCAGCAACTTAAAGAAGTCATGAAACGTAGACTATTAAAATGATGATTTCTTGAATTTTCTCACAAATAAAATGGCAATATGTCAATAAGATACTTAGGAAAGGAAAAGGAAAAAAATCAAAGAAAACTGAAACTAGAAAAGGATGGAAATGAAGAAGATGATTTTATCAAGAGAATAAATGAATAATATATAAGATTTGATAATATGGAAGATGCTATTGTTTGTTGGAATACACATATGCGTATTCTTATTGTGTGGCCTTTCCCACTTCTAATCTACTTTATATTGTGTATTGCGTATGTAGCTTTCTATGATAGGTGGGAGACTATATTACACATCCTTTATAAAAGGGTTTCATATCCCTTCAACAGAGCTATCTGCTATGACAACTCCCTGATGAAATCTCCTATCATTAGGTGTTCTTCATTGAAAAAAATCTATTCTTTATTCTTTTGTAATGGCTTCCGCTGCAACAAATATGTTATTCTCCTTCAGATCCAATAGTGGTATCAGAACATAGGTTATTTGCTTATTTTGGGTCATTTGGATTGACAATTTAATGATTGGATTATACTTTTAAATTTTTCTATGGCATTTTCCAACACCTAAGTAAATCAAAAGATCTATTATACCATCTTGACGAATTTTCTTGTTGAATCCATTGATATATTTGATATTTCATCACTCAAATTTTGCTGATTTAAATCAATTAAAAGAAAATTAAAATCCAAATCACAAGACCCCAAATCTGTTCAAGTCAAAAACCCTAATCATATAATCGGCTCATAAGACCCCAGATCCATTCAAGTCAAAAACCCTAATCATATAAACCCAACCGCTTCTACTTACAGACCAAGCCGCTGATTCTACCCACCGACTAGGCTGCTGCTTCCATCCAACAAACAGATCATCTCCAATCAGAGAAAAATTGCATGCTCTACCATCGTTTTGACCACAGCCCTACACCATCGCAAGTTGTTTTTTTTTTTTTTTGTGCTGCTAGCGAACTAGATATTGCTGGAGGATGATGCTGGACGACTCAGCTGCTGCCCAGCAGTAGATGATGCAGGCAATGGATGCTGTCTAGCCAAGTGGATGGCAAGGGGGGTGGTTTCTGGTTTAGGAGGATTGCTAGGCATTAGAGGCAGAAGCTCATGCCGATGATGGACGACATTTATAGTGGTTGGCGACGACAGTGGGTCAACAGCGGCTGGTGGTGGTGGGTTCTGGCACAGCCATAGCCGACCAAATGCTACAGGAAGAAGAAAAGGGCTTTGCCCTAATAATTTTTTATAATTTTTTTAATATTATTTAAATGGCTTGAATTAAAATTAAAATTTTGGGGTCATTTGAAATCGAATTTTGATGATCTTATAGTCAATTTTTATGTTTTTGGGTGCTCCAGATTCAATTTTGAGGCTAATTTTGTTATTTGTAAGATTTATATATTGATTCTCTATTTTTATGCTATTTATTTATGATTAAATACGCATAATTTTATGAAATTAACATGTTATGAATGTGCATTTTTGATAATGCATAATTTATAATTTTATTTCATTTTTATGCTATTTATTTATGATTAAATATGTATAATTTGTGATAATAACATGCTATGAATATGCATTTTTGATAATGCATAATTTTTGAATTTATTTTATTTTTATGCTATTTATATGTGATTAAATATGCATAATTTTGTGGAATTTACATGTTATAGATATGCATTTTTGATAATGCATAATTTATGAATTTATTACATTTTTATACTCGTTATTGTGATAACAGCCCCAATTTATGGCAAATTTAATCAAATAACTTTTAGTTTCATCCAGATGTGGCCATAGTAGTTTTGATGAAAATTTGACGTTTTGATAAGATTCGATATTATAATTTGATTAAATTTGTATTTTAGGTGTAGCCATAGCAGCCTAAAATTATGTGGCAATTGAAAAAAGTTTATAATCATATTGTTGCCTTAACCCTGTATGAGAAAATTGCAAAATTGGGATTGTATATCCATTGAACTTATAAGTTTATGACCAATATATTAACTTAGTGGTTATATCCCATAGGACTCTCTAATTTAATATAGAGGTTAATATGAATAAGTGTTTTCTTTATTTAACATATTGTGTCTTTCCTAGTCGTCCATAGATATAGGAGATGCAAATGTGTTATTTATAAAAAAATTACTTATTTTATAACATATGATTATAATTTGCCTAGTATTTGTGATTTATAAAAGTTTATTTATTTATTTTGTTGCTTTATTACTATGATTAACTGGTATGAATGGAATGATGACTATCCCCATGTTGGAAGGAGATGATTTCCAGGAATGACGAGATCAGATTAGTTTTTCATTGAGTTATATGGATCTTGACCTTTGTCTCTGTATGGAAATGTCGCCTGCTCCCATTATAGATAGCACACTTACTCAAACTGAACAATGGGATAAATGGAATAGATCAGATCGTTTGAGTCGGATATTGATTCTTTCAAGAATTGTTCCTAACCTAAGAGGTGTCATACCTGAATGTAAGACGACAAAAGAACTCTTAAAATCTACAGAAGATCAACATATCTCCACTGACAGAGCTATGAGCTATGACGAGTTCTCTCCTCTCTAAGTTAATTGTAATGAAATACAATGGAACTAGCGGAATTCGTAAGCACATTCTTGAGATGTAGATTTAGCTTCTTACATACAGAAATGAGCCGTTGATATATCCAATTCTCTTTTGTCTCTTTTTGTGATTCATTCTCTTCACATCCAATATGAACCATTTATGATATCCTTTAACACCAACAATGTGGAATGATTATTTAATGAACTTTTGGCCAAGTTGGTGAAGGAAGAAGATACGTTGAAAAAGGAAAGATCGGATTTTGCCTATGAAATTTTTACTAAAAATGAAAATGGTTCTAGGACTAGTAATGGACATGACTTAGGAAAGAAAAAGGAAAAAGGTAAATTCAAAGGCAAGAAAAAGGGTTTTAAGACATGCCATTTTTGCAAAAAGATTGAACATTTCGGGAAAGATTGTGAAAAATTTATCGTCTAGTTTCAGAAAAAAGGTAATTACTCTTTTGTTTCATTAGAATCTTATTTAGTTGAAAGCTTTAATAATTGGTGGATTGATTCTAGTGCTACCATTCACATTTCTAACTCCATGCAGGGATTACTAAACGAGAGGAAGCCAAACCATAGTGAGCAATACATCTATCTTGGGAATGGGATGCGCTCAATTGTAGAGTTTATGGGAACATTCAAATTAGTTCTCTCTACAGGCCATATTTTAGACCTTGAGGATACCATTTATGTGCCAAATTTTACTAAAAGTTTGATATCTGTGTCATGTCTTACTTCTAAAGGATATTGTTTAATTTTTTTTAAAATAAATTAAACATTGTGAAATTATCTACTGTAGTTGGCACTGGTAGTTTAATAAGTGGTCTTTATGCTTTGAATATGCCTATGGATGCTTCTTCTATTTTACATTGTGATATAATTGGACCAAGTAATGTGAATGTTGAAACTAAATGAGCACGTTTGAATGAAAAATCATCAGTTCTTTAGCACCAAAGACTAGGGCATATCTCTATTATGCAGGTCCGAAGATTAGTAAATGAAAATATCCTTGAAGATATTGATTTTACTAACTTTAAACTTGTGTGGATTGCATTAAGGGTAAGTTAACCACTAGGATTATTAAAAATGTCATACATGCCATAGAGATTCTAGAATTAGTGCATATGGACATTTGCGGACCAGTGAGTATTCCAACTTTAGATAACCAGACATATTTTATAACGTTCATAGATGATTTCTCATAATTTATATACTTGTATCTTTTATCTGATAAGGCCCAAGCAATTGATGCTTTTAAAGCCTATCAATTGGAGGTAAAAAGACAAATAGGTAAGACAATTAAAATTATGAGATCGGATCATGGTGGAGAACTTTATGGCAGATATATTGGTACGGGACAAAAACCAGGTCCATTTGTGAGGTTCCTTAAAGATCAAAGTACTGTAACTTAGTATACATTGCTTGGGGAACCATGGCAGAATGGAGTAGCCAGAAGGCGAAACAAGATGCTAATGAAAATTGTAAGGGGTATGATGAGTCAGACATCATTGCCACTTTCTTTTTGGGGTGAGGCTCTAAAAACTGATGCCTACATTTTGAATAGGGTTCTAATAAAAGCCATTATCAAAACTCCTTTTAAGTTATGGTTTGGTAGGAAACCCAGTCTTGCACATTTACGCATGTGGGGGGTGTGTAGCAAAAGCTAGACCATATAATCCTCATGAGGGAAAGTTAGACTCCAGAACAGTAAGTTGTCATTTTGTTGGGTATCCTGAAAGGTTAAAAGGTTTTCAATTTTATTATCCTACACATACATTAGTTATTATTGAGGCAAGGAATGTAAAATTTCTTGAGGATATTGAGCTTAGTGAGAGTGTTCCATCCCGAACTATTAATCTAGAGAATTGGAAAGGACCCATTTGTAGAACCTGTGCTTGATCCTGTACCACATCCTGTACTGCAAAATTACTCAATTGAGGCAGAACCTATTGAAGAGAAACATAATGATCCAGAGTTTTTAGAGATGGATATTCCCGAACCATAGCCTCTAGTTGAAAATATGTTAAGGAGATCCATAAGACTCAAAAAGAATGCAATTCCTAGTGACTATCTAGTATATATGCTTAATGACCATGATCCTTTGAGTTATGAACAAGCCATGAGAGATAATAATTCTTAAAAATGGTTAAATGTCATGAGAGAATAACTTGATTCTATGACAGCTAATGGTGTATGAGACCTTGTAGAGTTGCTTAAAAGAGTTAAGCCCGTTGAGTGTAAATAGGTCTCTAAAACCAAAAGGAACTTCAAAGGCAACATAGATAAATATAAGGCCTGACTAGTTGCCAAGGGATTTACACAATAAGAAGGCATTGACTTTCATGAACATATTCTCCTATCTCAATCAAAGATTCTTTCAGAATTATCATGGATGTGGTAGCTCATTATGACTTAGAGTTACATCAGATGGATGTCAAAACGACCTTCTTAAATGGTGAACTAGAAGAGAATGTTTACATGATGCAATCATAGGGTTTCACTGCAAAGGAAAATGAGCATTTGGTGTGTAAGCTCAATAAGTCTATTTATGGACTGAAACAAGCCTCCCAACAATAGTATAAAAAATTTCATAGCATTGTGACCTCATTAGGGTTTGAAAAAAATACAAAGGACTATTGCATATATCTCAAGTTGAGTGGGAGTAAATTTATTATCCTCATTTTGTATGTAGATGATATTTTGTTTGCTAGCAATGATAAAGGTCTACTTAATGAGACAAAACAGTTTCTCTCAAAGAATTTTGAGATGAAGGATATTAAAGAAGCCTCATATGTACTTGAAATTGAAATCCATAGAAATAGAGCATGAGGATTACTCGGATTATCTCAGAAGGCTTATATCTTTAAAGTTTTGGAGAGATCTGGTTTGAAAAGCTGTTCATCATGTGATTCACCCATTACAAAAGAAGTAGTGTTATCTACTGATCAATGTCCCAAAAATGAGCTGGAAAAGAAAAGCATGACCGAGTTTCCTTATGCATCATTGGTTGGGAGCTTGATGTATGCACAGACATGCACAAGGCCAAATATATCAGTGTAATCCTGGAATGGTGCACTGACAAGAAGGTACTTAGATATTTATAAGGCATAAAGAACCTCGTGCTCACTTACCAACGCTCTAATAACCTTGATGTTATTGGCTATTTTGATACAGATTTTGCTGGATGTATCAAGTCTGCAAAATCGACTACTGGTTACATCTTGATGATGGTTGGAGGTACAGTATCATGGAAGAGTGAGAAACAACATCATGTTGCTTCTTCTATGTGTTATGTTGAATACATTGCTTGTTATGAGACTACAAATCAGGCTATTTGGATGAGAAAATTCACCAAGAGGCTTAGAATCATGAAGTCTATCTCTAAGCTAATGCGAATTTATTGTGATAACTCTTTTGCAGTGCTATTGGGAAACACAAACAAGATCACAAGCAACAACAAATTCTTCAAAGTGAAGTATAGTATTATTCGTGAAAGAATTCAGAAACATAAAATGTCTATGAAGCATATTGGAATGGATTTGATACTAGTTGATTCGTTAACTAAGGCTCTTACCATTAAGGTTTTTGGTAATCATGTGACTTGTATAGGATTAATTGAGTCATTGTAAGACACATTTATGACATTTGGGTTAAATTTAAGTTTTTGATATTTGAGATATACTGCATTTATTCCACATGTGTGTGCAATTTGTGAATTTTGTGAATATTTAGTAGTAGTCCATTTGGATATTTGCGTGGGATCAAAAGCAAGATTCTATGTGATCACATTTGAGATTAATTTGCCTGCTTATTTAAGAACATAAACCTTTTATGAGATTCGATTATATATAATTTTTTAGTAATGTAGTGCTTGGAAGAAAATATGTCATGTAATGATGTATAATCGCCACGACTCACACTATTAATTCTATCTAATGCGAATATTGTGTTTGTGTACTAAGTCGTATGCAACACGTGCTAAGTGGTACGCGGCCAAGTAGAAGACTGTTGGAATACATATATGCGTATCCTTATTGTGTAACATTTCCTACTTCTAATTCACTTCATATTGCGTATTGCATACGTAGCTTTCTATAATAGGTGAGAGACTATATTATGTATCTTCTATAAAAGGATTTTCGATCCCTTCAACAGAGTTATCTGCTATGACAACTCTCTAATGAAATCTCTTATCATTGAGTGTTCTTGGTTAAATGAAATCTACTCTTTATTTCTTTGCAATGGCTTCCATTGCAACAGGTATTATTCTCCTTTAGATCTAATAACTATTTATAATTGAAAATAAAGATAACTATAGAGAAATGGTAAAATTACTAGGTGCAGACGACTTAGATAACATATTATATTGTATTATAGCAAAGGGAAAAGGGAGAGGAAACCTTTCCAAAATTCTAGGTATACAAGTAAAAAGCCAAGAGTTAACTTATTTTGAAGTTTTAGCAGTAAAAAAATTATGGAAGATGGTCAGAATCTCCAAAAACAACTCTGGAATACTCAAATAGCAGTCAAAAATAGCACTGAAATATTCCAATAGCAGTCAAAAACAGCCCCATGAAGAGCGCAGGGAGGTGAAAGAAATTCGACAAATAAGATTGAAAATTGTCGATGTAATCTTAGAAGGGTCAATCCTGAGTAAAATTTGGAATAAAAGAAGCCCCTCTGTAAAAATTTTATTTTTCATAGGCCTAGCTAGGCTCAACAATGCCGTACGAGAAAGCTCGAATAAACAGCCCAAAAGCTGCCAAGCAAGAAAGGCATAGTCGACAGTTTGGACATTTTCTAGTCTTAACCTGTCAACCGTCCAATAAATGCCCAACAATCCTACACTTAGTTGACAAATTAAACATAGTTATCATGTTACTACATCAAAGTAAAAAGTTCTGCCTTGGATAACTTAGTGTCTTGTCTTAAAGGTCTGCGGTCTTTATGAAAAGATTCCAGCTCTATCTGCGATTGCATCTTCGATTGCAGGGTAACCCTCTAGCCAACAGGTTAATATACGCCCGATGGTATAGTTATATTAGATCAATTTGACATATGGTGTAAAGAAATCTTAGAGACTTAATTGATGTTCTAAATGCATTGAAGCGTAATTGGATGTAATTCTAAATTGTAAAGTTCATTCTAAGATGTAATTTAATGTATAAAGTAAGATTCATTTAATTATTATTTTCATGTATTTAAAATTATTATAAGATATGATATAGTTTTGTTATTTATATTATTGCCTACCTATAAATAACTAAATCAATTCTTTTGCATGCATTAGCAATGTAAGTGTATTAGTAATACATCCTTCTCTTCTCTACATACCTTTTGAAATTGATGTGACATTTTAACCTTAATAAAAATCTTATTTTTTCTCACTATTTTTTTATGCTTATTAAAAATTATATATTACTGATGTCATTCTCAATTTACTTTTCTAATATACTCACTGTCCCAATGCACTCTGTCCAAATGAACCCAAATTAGGTTATTTGAGTTATTTAAAATTATGGGTTATTCAAATTAGGGTAATTGGGTTGGGATTAATTGTTTTGGATTTCCCTTAATCTGTACCAAACCAAATTGCAACTGCGATCGGATTGGACCTGAATTCCACTCACTATCCGAAGCCACAAAATATCCTCGGTCAGAACCCGATTCTTTGTAAGCTAAGCCCTACCTAAACCTAAATACTTGCTACGACTGTGCTGGTCTGTATCTCCTTCGTCGTCCCTCCTCTAAGGATTTCAGGTTCCTCAATCCCATATTTCCTTATTGCCTCTGTCTTCAAGAAAAATTAGGAGAATTTGGATTATGTGAGGAAGAAGAGGGTGGTTGAATTTGTTCGGGAAGCGACGCTCCAAGGCAGTCCGGCGGGTGAGATACTCTGTTCTTCTCGAAAGGTATTTTTTCTGTCCTGTTTTTCTCTTGATTGGCATTGTTGGAGATCGGTGTTGCTTGTTGCCGGTGAAAGTTCAAATTTTTTTTTTAATTGAGGGGTTTAAGGTTAGTTTTATTGCAGCTGCTGCTGTTGTTATTTAGCTTAGAAGGTTAGGTCTTGGATGCACCGGAGCTCCTCCACGCGTCTCTCTAGACATTCTCTTCTCCATCACCAAGGAGAAGGGTCTAGGAGCTGTGTTTTTCGCCTTATCACCTTGTGGCGCGGCTTCAACACGGACCCTTAACCATCTCTAGGAGACCTGTAAGAGGAGTGTCAAAATTGTGATCTACATTGGGTATTAGAAACAGAGAGAAAGATTGAAAGACAAAGCACAGAGGTATTTTGGACATTCTTGAAGTTGTGTTCGCCATGAATCTGTTAAGATTTCCCTCTTATGCTTCTTGGTCGTTCTTATTCTCAATTGCTTTATCATCTCTATAATTTGGGGAAGTTAACATAGTATTAGTTGAAAAGGTTTAATCTTGCTTCCCCATTTAAAGCACTTGTAAGGAACTGCCTTTCAAATAGTTGAACTAGAGTGTGCTTCATTAACTAGAGTGATTATAATTGTTGATGCCTAGAAGGGTGCTAGTATCTTATAGTGGAAAATGTGATTTGTCACTTGTTTTCTAATAATCTGAATTATCAACCTGAATTGCCAACCCAAAGCCGGAAATTTTTTGTGTTTGGCTTTCTTCACATTGATGTTTTGGGAATAGGATTAGAGGTCGAGTTTACAAATTGGGTTAAGATTAGGTTGACCTCAACTGGCCTAACCCGATCAAAATTGTACAACTAGTGTGTTTTTAATCGATACTTTTCAAAACTGCTTTTTTGTAGCATTATGCTCTTTAAATTCCGTATCCTTTTGTTTATATTTCTCATGATCTCTCTTTGGCTTTAGACTTTGCAGAGTATTGGAAGGGACAAAGGGCAAGATGGGGAAAATCCCTCCATCCATGAGGTCATCCAAACTCCCTCTTACTCTTCTCAAATCCTCTACTTCTGTTCCTCCACAATCTCCTCATCCTCATCTTCATAAGCCTAAAGTAGCTCCATCCAATAAACCCTCATCAAAGAAAATTCCATCCTCAAATCTTACTCCTACTATCTTCAAATCCCCCAATCTTTCTGATGCCAAGAAAACCTTCGATTCTATTCTCTCCTCTTTCCAAGTTCCTCTCCCTAACAGTTCCCTCAATGCTCTCTTTCAATCCTTCTGTAACATTGGCACTATCCACGATTCTATCTCCTTCCTCCAACATATGAAACACAAGATGCCATCATTCTCTCCAAACCACTCCACCTACCATATCCTCCTTACGCAGTCCTGTCAAGGTGAAATCTCAACTATTCACAAGGCACTTGAGCTAATGGCTGACAATGGGGTTCCTCCCAACAATGCATCTCTGGATCTCGTTATGCGCTCCCTCTGCTCTCTTGCCCGTGAAGATGATGCTTGTGAATTGCTTAAAGAATTATCTGTGAAGTACACTCCACCTGATGCTTTCACCTTTAATTTTGTTGTCCGCCGCCTCTGTAAGACTCATTCTTTGAGCAAAGTCTATGAATTCATCAAAGAAATGCAGAATATCATTAAACCTGATCTTGTAACATATACTATCCTAATTGATGTTGTCTGCAAAGGAAAGAATCTCCGTGAGGCAACTCGCCTTCTTGGAATACTGAAAGATGCAGGCTTCAAACCTGATTGTTATCTTTACAACACTATCATGAAGGGTTATTGCATATTAGATCGTTTTAGTGAGACAGTGGGTGTCTACAAAGCAATGAAAGAGGAAGGGTTTGAGCCAGATATTGTGACCTACAATACGCTTATCTTTGCATTGTCTAAGGTAGGAAGAGTGGTGGAAGCACGGAAATTGTTGGATGTTATGGTTGAAATGGGGCATTTTCCAGATGCAGTTACATACACATCGCTTATGAATGGAATGTGCAGAAAGGGGCATGCTTTAGGGGCAGTGGCACTCCTTGAAGAGATGCAAGAGAAAGGCTGTAGTCCAAATTCATGTACATATAATACTTTGCTTCATGGTTTGTGCAAGGGGAAGCATTTGGAGAGAGGGATGGAATTATATGAAGTGATGAAAGCAGAAGGGATGGAACTTGAGACGGCTGCTTATGCAACATTTGTGAGGTCCCTTTGTAGAGATGATAAGATAGCTGAAGCTTACGAGGTTTTTGACTATGCAATTCAGAGCAAGAGCTTGACAGAGGTTGCAGCGTATTCAGCATTGGAGACTTCTCTCAATTGGTTGAAGAAAGCGAAAGGATGATTCGTGCTCATTTTCTGGTTTTTGCCTTCTCTTTTCAGCTCCTTGGTTCATTTTTTTCTTGTGTTTAATTTTTAATTATGGGTTTTACTTGTTAAGGACTTTATTGCATTTTCTGGTTCCAGAAAATGCTATAAGCATACTGTACTGTTTTATCCTACTAAGAAATAAAAATGTGTCTGTGGTGGACCAACAAGCAGTCCAAGGCTAACCTTGTTCTGTGCATGTTCAGATGTTTATTTCTCATTGTTCACATAGTTTGATCCAGTGTAATTTAAATTGTTTAGAAATAGATGATTAAATGTAATGTCCACATGGCCGTTTGTTGTAACTTGAATCCGATGAAGTGTGGCATGATTATTGTGCAGATCTTTTAATAGAGGCCTTGAGCATCTTATAAAAAACTTAGTACAGGTAATGAGGGATACCCAAAAAGCCTTTAAATTTGAAAATTTAAGTTCGGATGTATTGTAGACCTCCTCTTAAACTTCACCAATTTAAGATTTTTGCACAAACACTGGCAGCTAGTTCAACATGTTAAAGTTCTGCTTCTTTTTTTTTCCCCTCCAAAATTTTGACATTGATTGCTTTTTTCCCCCCCTCTCTCCCTCTATTATTGTAGAACGTTAGTGCTAGATCATAAGATCATAATATGGGGTTTATTCCCTGGGGCTTCATTTGCTTTATCATCTCAAATCCCATGTTCCATAACCCATAGACATTTCCATTCGACAAGAGAAGTTGAAGCTACTTTGTTAAAAGTGATTTTCTCAGAATACTTTCTCTCATAGATCTCTAATCCTTTTGTTAGCATTCGTTCTGATTTTATCACAGACTCGAATTCCATTTTTATCTTTGTTGCCATTGATATCTCTTGCATCTTGGGAATGATCTTTAGTCTTTCCTGAAGTTTCACCAGGTATCTTGGATGATGATTTCATTCTATATAGATTCAGACCATTCACGGTTTCATCACATGCATATTATTTTGAAAACTAAGGGTCACTCTTTTTCTCTTTTTAAATTAATGCCTCTGTCATGTTTACGTGGATCTACTTGAATGCAATTTGGATTAAACTCTAATTTTCAACTAGTGTCGAAACTACTGTTACTCAATCTTAATGGGCCAATATTTGGGAACCCTAAATCATGTTCCGTTACACCAAAGATTTTGATAAAATTTCATCTGGATTTAGCTAATGGGTAGAGAGAAATAAATCCAATTTCATGCTTATGTGGCACACTTGCAAAAATGATGCTTATGTGGTGGCAGGCATAATGTTTTTACACCTAAGGGGCACACCTACTTTCCTCACAATGAGAGAGTCTTATACACCTATCAGTAACCCACTTTTTGTAATGTATATAAAATACGCCTAGAAAAAAACTCATACACTCAAATCCGTTCCTGTCCTAAGGAATTTCCACAGATGATTTTATGTACTCAACTTTTGAATTCACAATTTATAAGCTTTGTTTAGGGCTCGCTGATATCATCAGTTGTGTCAGCATTTCCGTCTTATACTGTACATGCATTGTCTCTTTGTCAGGCATCAAAATCAGCCATCACATACCATCATGTTTTCACCATAAATCTTGGATGAGGTGTGCTGTGGGTCACAGCCCATGATTAATGCTGGATTGGACGCAATAAATTTTAGTGGAAGAGTTGGTTTAATTGTCTAGTTTGGTTCAAATTGTGTAGTTGTTTACCACTAAGTTATGATGAAATTCAATGTGGCATGGATGTTGGATGTTTTTTCCTTTTTCTCATTCTTTTTAATGTATTCTTACCATCAGCAGACTGTTCTTATAGTTTGAACTGGTACACTTTATGAACTAGGAGTTAATTCTCATTTGTGCTCTGGATTCTCCTTCAATCGTTGGTGATCAGATTAATACAAACACTTAAGTCCTGCTATTTCTTGATGTTTGATTGAATCCGTGCCTGCTCTATGGAAGTAGGATCATGCTACAAGAGATTGCCAAGTTCATAAAGCTTGCAATTAGGCTGGGGTAGCAACTGCCGATTGTTTGCGGTAGATTGTGTTAATTCAATCTTGCAATGGTTGTGTTGCTGTTTCTTTTCTTTTTTGCTTCTTCGATATGGTGGCCAATTGGCATTTTGGTTATACTTAATGGATATTAAGGACTTATTTTTATCCATTTTGGACAGTTTGACATACTTTTTGATTATTCTAAGGGTAAGTTGCAGTTATGGGTGATGCTTTGATTCATTTATTACCCTCTTTATGGAAGATAATTAGCTTATGTATCTCTTTTACCAATTTCTATTTCAGTTTATTCCTTTTGCTATGAGATTGATGCAGTTTGACCTCATTAGAAGGTGGTTTTGTAATTATTGCGGATCCCCTTATTTGGATATTGCTCTTCCCATAAATAGTTAGACTACGTGTCATATTGGTCAATGTATTCAATTTTTTCAGCCCTTTCATCCTTCAGTTTGGTGGTTTGCTAATGAAGATCTTCAGCATGAGTCAGTTATTTATAAGAATGGTTGTCACTTTGTCTGTTGCATCAAACTTTGATTGGAGTGTTTGCTTCCTAGTCTGTTCAATAAGGGATTTTGCCTTTCCTTTCAGTTTGATGAGGTGTCTTCATGATGATCTGAATGGGATGCCTTCATGTTTTCCTGGGCAGGTGTCATTTGCTGAATTTTATGCTTTGCCTGTGGGCTGTTTCTGTTCAAGGTATGGCTTCCTTGGTGTTTTTAACGCATTGCAATATGAGGCTTCATTGCTTTCACAATTGCTTATACTGTCTTTGGGAATTGGATTCCATTTGGGTTCTTTGGACTGATTCTTACAAGGTGTGTTGCGGCTTGATGTGGTTTGCAACATTGCTTCCATTGATTTATGTTACTGTTCTGTCGAAGAAGATTGCTCATGTTATCATATACCCTTCTTGGTCTTCTGCAGAAGAAGATTGTGAAAATCATTATTAAATGGTTTTCCTTATCTTGAATTGCGAGATTTCATTGCTTCTTCTTTGTATGGTTGTAATTTTTTCCTTTCATTTTTCTGATGTTGTAAATGAAAGGCCTCAACCTTGTAAGTCTTTCCTATAATGGGCACCTTCCATATTTTTCTTTTCTTTTTGATATGAACTTCTATTTGACAAACAAAAAAAAGAAAACTCCATTATCTGAATCTATTTCTATGATGTGAGTTTCTATTGAACAACTGTCTACTTATGCAATGGAATAGTTAACTCACAAATAGGAGCTTCAGCATAGTTGTGAAGACATGTTTAGATTTGTCCAAAAAATGAGACAAGTGTTTCCTTGTGCTTATAAAATTAACTTGGCATCATAGCATGCTTATGGTAAATCCCTTTCCATGTGGATGGCACTCCATTTAATCTTTTGTAAAAACCAAAACTGATATGCCATCAAATAAGAAAAATAGCTAACTTCAGCATTCTGCACTATGAAGGTTCATTTTTTCTATTTTGATGTAAAATGTTTGCATGAATGCACATTATGGATTTTTGAATGCATGATGCAACAAATTGGCAATTGCCTCATATGGAGACAACTATCCTATTTGACATAGCTCGAGTGTCTAGCCACATGAATGGACTTCTGATGTTCCCAGTTGTGATTCAAAGGGGTATACAATTGATGCGAACTTCTAGTTAACTATCACTTATCAACAATACTAATTCTCATTACTAAAGAACTAGAACAAGAAATCACCTTTCAATTCACTAGTTCGTCCATTAAGATTTACTCAAAAATGGCCAGTTCTCAATGCAGCATGGTTTACATTAGAAAAAATGCAATGGTTGTAAGCTTAGCCACTTGTTGCAGGCCCAAAATGCTGTTTTGGAACAGAGTTCCTGAGTCCATCTATATTTATATTCCTACATGAAGATCAATTATTCTCAACATTCCAGAATAGAGTAGGACTTATATTGTTACTTGGAACTGCTTAGGAGAGCTTATTACTTTATTTGAGGATCACATGTTGTTAAACAATTATTGGAACACAAACAACATTTATGTCACTAGTAGTATTCAATATTTGTTAATACCTTATGGCAAGGTGATTCATCTACCAACAAAAATGATAATTTCTTCTTTTCATTGCTTTCATGTTAGCATGAAACCATTAATGATTTTACATCTAGGGAAAAAAAGGCAAAGCTCTATTTAGTTGTATGTATAAGACTGTGCATTACAGTAAGGATTAAATAACATGATGAATATAGTGTGTGTCTTTGAAAAAGCAAAGAAGTAATTAGAAGGATACGTTAAATGATTAAAAAATAGACAATATATAAAGAAAAATGATTAAAAATATAAGTATAATAATAAAAAAATAAAGGTAATTATGGAAAAAGGATCTAAGGTGTAGTGAGTATATACTTTGCATTGAGCAAGGATTGTTGCGTAATATGGTGTGTAGTAACCAAATAGACGCAAAGGGAAAAAAAGTCAAGTTCCAGAAAATCGTGAGTCAAATAAAGGGCCAACCTGGTGCACAAAGCTCCCACACTATCAAATAAATTGCAAGCCCAATAGTTTTTGAAATTTTATATAGATCTTTTGTTAGTTTCTTTGTACTTCAATGTCAAAGTAGAGTCTGAGGTTGAAGGGCAGCAATCTAGTCTTATAAGCAGGATTGAAACCTTGTTGATACACAATTAATTTGGGCCTACCATGATGATTTGACTAAATTTTAACTATCATATTTATCTTTATAGATTTATCTATGATGCCAATGTTTATTTTGATTGAAAACTTGAATGAGCCATAATAATAGAAACTTTTAGAATATATATGAATCTATTAAAACTTTTTAAGTTAATTTTGCCATCTATAAGACATTAGGTAGACATAGAGGTGCAAGTAGGCCGGGTTCAACCCGTAACCCGGTGAACCCAAGCCGTTTTAAATTGGGTTAGAGTCTGTATTTTTCTGAAGTCGGGTTGGAAATTTGGGTTGAACCCAACCAATTTAGAAGTTGGGTTGGATTCGGTTAAAGGCAACCCAACCCGTCAACCTGTGTTTACGTGTAAGCCAAGCTGGATTCAGGTTGCATCCAAGGTCTTCTCTATAGCATGCATATTGCATTTCTTATGGCAGCTGCTGATTCTGCTGAAAACAGCTACATTGAAGCAATATAAACTTCTAATATTGGGATTTTTTTGCCAATCTAGACATAGATTCTTCTAGTGCTGGGTTAGTAGTTTTTTTGTATGGGGATGAATTTAGGACATGCATGGACATTTAACATGCTCTTATTACTTTCAGATGTCAACCATTCATTTTTTTTTTTATTTTTTATGTCTAGATGCATTTCCATCTCACTTACATATTTAAATGCTTACAGCTTAAATAATAGTGAAACAAATTACAAATTTGATAAGGGTAATCCAACATACTGTTTGAATTAACCAACCTATATACTTAAAGTAGATCCCAAATGTCCTTTTTGGTTTCTGCATCTAGACAATATTCAAGTTTAACAATTTAACAATTTTTACTTTAAAATTTACATATTTTATCATAAAGTTGCAAGTACTCTTACACAAAACGAACTAATGTTGTTTCAGGACCTTCATTTGAATGAAAATTCAAACCCAATCAACCCATTTTCAACTCGAAATGTCAAACCAGTTTTTAAGCTGTAACCCAATCTGAATTTTACAAGTAGGGTTGGATTAGGGTTTGGGTCGAAGTTTTAGAAAATGGATTAGGGTTAGGGTTGACCCCAACCCGACCCAGTTGCACCCCTAGGTCGACATATGTTTCTTCAGAGTGTTATTGTGTCATAGATGAATGCCTACACTAAATTTAGGTGATTTACTTGAATCAATAACTTTAAATGGCTTTCAAATTCTTTCATATGGTTTAATATTGTTTTGAATGGTTGTGTGTTTGAGTTTCCAATCAAAATAATTTCTCATTTTGGCCAAGTAAATTGCTACAAATATAAAGGATAGCTTGGAGATAATCACAGCATCTTAGTTGTCCCAAAAATAAAGGCAGCAGCAGCACTAGGGGTGGAACTTGTGCCAGTCCAGATTGGGTTGAGGTCAACCCAATCTTAATCTAAATTGTAAAATCTCTACCCAAACCAAACCGCAATCCATTTTCTAAAAGTTAACCCAAACCAAACCAATTTTGTAAAACTTGGATCAAATTCAGGTTGAAAACGGGTTGACAATTTGGGTTAATAATTCCACTAGACAATTCAGATTGACAATTCTCATAGATGCGTTATCCCAGTTTAAATAAAATTTATGAATGTTATTCTATTGAATATATTTATTGTATGAATAATCAAGCACAACAATGTTGGCAAAACATTTAAAATGCTATACATGTGATGTCATAAATAACCATCCAAAAGATTGGTCTTGAAATAATCTAAACTATTATTTAAGACACTGCCAAATTCGAGTATTATTTTAAATTAGAAATCAAATTTTATGGGCAATCTAAAATGTAATTTAATGCAGAAAGTGAGACCATTTAATTGTCATTTTCACATTTTTAAAGTTAATATCAGTAATAAGGTATAATTGAATCATTTCATCATTTTTTCTTGTGTGGGTTGGGTAAGAAATTTATTTATCATCTTTTTTTTTAATCTATTATTCTTCTATTATGATTATTTAGGAAAAACATCTATCCCTTTTTATTATTCAATATTGTTACTAATATAAAAATATATTATTCATAATTTTCAGTTGTTTACTAGGTAATACTATATAACCTATTTATGTTGATGTTATTTCCTAGGCTGTTCAGGTTATTCAGATTAAAATAATGTTGTTTAGATTTTTGGGTTCTTTGGGCTTAGATATTTGGTTCAGAAATTGGGTTATTTGAGTTAGGAGCAAGATTTTAGTGCTCTCAGCAAGACTGAATCATTTACCTGAGGTTGAAGTGGTTACATAAGAAAATTCGCTCTGATGAGCTTGTATCAATCAAATGTGACATACTTAAGCAAAAATAATAATCTATTCAAACTAACAAAAATAGAAAATTATTCAAACTATTTACTCTATAATATGATGTCCCATGAGAAATTAAGAAACGTTTGCCAAGTGATGGAAAAAAAAAAGAAGTAAAAACAAAACAAAAAACCAGAAGCAAGATCCTCTGTTGCTTGTTCTAAGAAGCAAAATCAAGCATTGAATTGCAAGCACTGTGCTTTTGATAGTAAGCCATAAACCACCATGATGAGATGAAAGGCTAGAGAGGTGGATAGCTCCCTTCATTACAGTGCAATCAACACTTGTGTCATCAACATATAGACCCAAGTCATTTGTATGGTTGATGAAGGCCACTTCTGTCACAGTTTTCTCTGGCTCCATGTGGGAGGAAGGGTTTTTGAACACGAAGAAGAAGACACAGGTAGTTCTTCTATGGGTTGTAGAAGAAATGGAAAAATGGAAAGGAGGTGAGGAGGCACAAGTGCTGAATTCTGGTGATGGGACCAAAACTTTCCTTTTAGGGCCTGTGTTGAAATTGAGGAATGGAAAAGTTTTTATCCCCTTTCTATAATCTTTTCCATACCATTTAATGTAATCTAATATTTTAACTATCTAACCCCCCTGCGTTTTCCTTATTATACCTATATTTTCAATTATTATTTTCATTTAAAGAACCTGTTTATTTTATCTTTATTTGCTTTATTCCCAATCATTATCCCCCATTATGTCATATCATTCTCTCTTTTCCTTGAGTTTTCTGAATTTCACTTTTTCCACTTCCTTTTAACTCTTTCTCCAATTTCCAAATGTGCCCTTAACATTGGGCGTGTGGGGGATGGGTAGTAATAATAGCATGTCCATGATTTGAAGCTTTGACATTGTGCATGAGGGAAAATATGTAATATCTCCATGTTTTGGAGCTAATTCCATGGACATTTTTTCCCCTTCTAACTATGAATATTGTGGACCTATGTCCATGATTTGAAGCTTTGATATTGTGTATAAGGGAAGGAATGTAATACATCCATGATTTGGAGTTAATTCCATGGAATTTTTTTTTCCTTCTAACTACAAAGTTTGTGGTCTTCATATTTGAGAACCATTCCCCAGAAAAAAAGATATATGATCAAGGCAATGAACTCATGGAGATAAATTTCTTACATTTGAATTGCAGTTTTGGCATTTATATTTCCATTCATACACAAATACTTGATGATTGGAAAGTACAATCTAGTGGCAATATTCTTAAAAATCTGGATGCCATGAAGGGTTTGAGTGGATGCAAAGGACAGATGAGACTCCTAATGAGTGAGGGTGTTAAGTAAAGAAACTCTGCTTGTGATAATGCGCCTATACATGGACTCTAATCCAGCCTCAAGGCAATCAATAGCATTCTCCAATGCTTCCAACCTTGCTTGTGCTTTCTGCATCATTTCTGTCTCAAAGTGCTTGCTGTAAATTCTCTCGGTGAGTTATAACAGTGCAGTGTCTACACTCTCCAACTCATTCACATCATTCATATCCTTCTCCATGGGACTTACATGTTCCTTATGCATCAAATTTGAAATAAATAACATTTTAATCACCTTTTTCTTTGGTGTTGATGCAGAGAGGAATGACAAAATGGCCTGTAAGATGCTGGTGGTGATGGACATAACAGCATGCAGTGTATTTAACACTTTTGATAGATGTTGATCTTGATTCAGGAGAGCTGGGAATGCAGTTTTGTTGTCTGTTCCCTTTAACTCTTGGGAGCACTTGTAGGTATCTTTCATTGTCTTCTTTATGGAGGAAAGGTATTTTTTCACACTGCTTTCTAGGCACAATTCTCCAACTCTCCTACGAAGAGTAGATTGAAGTTCCTCTACATTTTCCTTAATCTGCAGTAAGCCATTTCTCACTGTATAACATGTCTAACAATCTAACTGATTCATCCAACATTTCTTCCATCCATTTATGGTTCCGACTGTTGGAAAAGATCTTCTGAGAGAGCGGCATTGAAGAAGATCCTCAACGTTGTCGTACAAGCATTTGAGGCCACTCAAGCCATTGCAAATCATCTTGGCTGTTAACATGGATGGTGATGGGGGCAACACCACACAAGCCTTTAGCCTGTTGATTTCCTCTTTGATGGTGAGGAAGAGGGGATGGGATCTTGAAGGCATGCTGGTAGAGCGAACATGGCATGGATTTTCAGCTTCCACGGAAGATGAGCTAGCCATCTTTGCTTTCCTTGGCTCGTCTTGTGCAGGGAAATCTCTGACTAGAGTGCACTGGACAAATATTTCTGTGTTTTTATAGCATCATATTGAGAATCAGGAGCATGGAGGGAGACAAGAAGAATCTTGCCATCCTCATGTTTATGCAATGAGCTTCTCGCTGACATGGATGGATGCATGCATGTACATGGCATACAATTCAACTAACGTGGTTTCATTGAATGATGTCTAACTGGAATGGCTTTCATGTTCTTTGAAAGATGGTTAGCTGAACCAGGTTGGTTTCTATGTAACGGCAAATTGTTGGATGGCTCTTGTTTGCATCTCTGGATGGGGAGCATGTGATGGGCAAATTGTTGGATGGCACCTGTTTGCATCTCTGGACGGAGCGCATGTGACGTAGTTGAGAAGTTTGCAGCACATTCAGCCGACAAGGTGAGTTGTCCATACCATTCTTAACTCATTGAGATAGCAAGGGACGAATGCAATGTATTCATTATCTTGCATTTAATTGAGCATTAATTATTTGACTTAATAAAATTCATAGATGGCAATATGCAATGGTATGTCCCTAGCACTCCACAACTACCCCAAATATAGTAACCCTTGCCATTTCATAAACGCTTGCCCAAGATTTCTGCCTGGTACATTCATTTGATCCATGTTTTCCTCTCGGAACATGCATCTTCAAAGGAAAACAAGACCAAATTAGACTAAAATGCAACGAGCAACCTCCAAAACATGGCTGTTGTCAGCAACTGCAAAGGGTGAGAGGGAGTTCGACCCGACATAAAAGAAAAAACCGTCTCATTGCAGCTCATTTTGGGCCAGGGATCTAACCTTACACATGAGCCCAGATGTGTGACGGCTGTCCGCATTGGTGCCGACCTTCATCCTACGTTTTGTCAAAATATTAATTCGGTATCTGCCCATCCTCAAATAAGTTCCCTTATTGCAAGTTTTGATCAACATCCTTACTTAATTTTCAACAAATTCTTTCATATATCGGGCACCAATACGTATATCCGTCCACTAGAAATCCAAAGAGCTGAAAACGAGTGTTCTTCATATTTTCTAATGGAAGATCTTTTACCACCACAACAAGTTCATATGTGTAGATTGTTTAATGACTTCAGTAAATAAATGTTAGAGAGCTTATTCTGGGTAATCATGCTAAGATAAGTATGACAACAAGAGAAATTCCTGCTAAACCGAACTTGCCCTGCACGGGTAAGCACTGGCAACTGATGAATGTTGCGTTTGAAAATCTCCCCGCAGCCCACATTACCTAGAAATCCTTGTAAGGTGCCTAAGCGTCCTTTTGGGAATGGGTAAAAGACGTGGTAAAAAAATAGAATATCAAAAAATAAGGAAAAATAGAGTGATGTGATATGATAAAATAAGTAGACCTTTCGTATAAAATATATGAAATAGTAATAAAAATTATAGGTAATAATTGATAAGAGGAGGGTTTTAGGTAGTTAAGATGTTAAATCATACTAAAGTCTAAAAGGTATGGAAAAAAAGATAAAGAAGAGGTACAAAAGTTTTTCACTCTCTTTTCTTAATTATCGAACACACCGAATTTCAATACAACCTTAATTTTATCTGTAAAACTCTTAATCCAACTACTAGTGGTTTTGTCTGCTTTACCTCAAAACTCAAAAATGGTGGTGTTCTTTGTAGATATCCCAAGTTATTCTCCCCATAACGCCAATGACATTTTTTACATTGAGTTTGTTAGCATCTATTAGGGCCCTTATAGCCTAGCTGTGAAGTCTCAGCTGTTCAAAGAAACACTTTTATGTAGAGAGCTTTTACAAAAAAATGCTGTAACCAAAAAGTTGTTTAGCGTCTCACCTTGTTATATGAAAAGTATTTGTAGTAATACTTTTGTATTTGGCCTGAAACCACTACACGTGCTATCGAGTATGCAAAATTATAGAAAAACATGTAGAAGTATTTTTCAATCCAAACTATTTGGTAATGGAAAGCACTTTTTAACTTTCTAATTGGGATAGTACTTTAATATATGGTTGAACAATAATCCAGGCAAAGGTTTCTTACAGCACACTATTTAACATGGAATCCAAAAGACAGTTTGCTTTAGCCTTGGAACCAGGTCTCCACGTATATTCATTGGAGGCAACACATACAAGTAAGGTTGGATCGTGTCAAAACCAAAACAGGATCTTCGTTGCTTTGTTGGTTGGACTTTGAAGAAAACTTCCAACAGTTCGCCTGATTTGCTTCTTCAACCAAGTCTTATTTCCACAAGGATTACTGTGTCAAGAGGCCCCAGTGTAGCTGGATTGCAATAAGAAGATTTTAAATTATGCCCAACCGTCTATCGAATTTCATGATCATGCAAGCACAACCGGATCATTTCTGACTTACGATTGCTTTGTTAAGGGGACATTTGAAGGCAATCACCAGCCGTGCATGCATTTTATATAATTCTAATAACATCAGTTGCTCATGAGTCCAGATGCAACCAATGAGCCGCTTGTTACACCCAGCAAAGAATCGAATATATGAGCATAGCATGCTGGTAGACGGGCTGCAAGATCCGTTAATAAGGATCATGAACAAAGTGAACATCACGCTTCCTGCGTCTGTCAGCAGACATTATGAGGACACGATGCTTTCTGTCTGCCCTCCAAGCTTTTCTCTCTTCGTATATAAAAGGATCCCATCAACATCCTTGACTCAGCATCTTCCTCAAATTACCTCTCATACTGTAGAAAGAAAAGATGGCTTCAGTTCCTGCAATGCCCCAAAACTCATGCCATGTTAGCTCGATCAGCTTGCCTTCGATGTCCCATCCCCTCGTAGCCATAGCCCAAGAAGAGATCATGAATTTAGAGGCTTGGAAGACACCTTACGCATCATCATCTCCATTGACAGTGGAGATGATCTGTGATGGTTTAGTTGGACTTAGAGGTCTCTATGTTTTTCT
>JAYJMB010021513.1:14943-41184 GCA_036873735.1 Pouteria campechiana | reverse complement strand
ATAATTATTATTTTATATAGAATTAATATTTTAAAAGGTTTAAATGCTTACTTAAAATCATTTGTATTCATGTAATGATGAAGCAATTTTAAGAAGTTGATACTCGCATTTAAATGATTCCATTTTGTAGCTTACATGAATATTTGATTAAGATCATTTTTGGATTCTCATTATGGAGAATGATAAAATTAATAATTAGCTTGCCACACCTTTTTTAAAAAATATAAAAATATACATTAATTTTAAAATTTGATTAAATCATTTTTCTTAAGCATTAAATGCTATAACATTTTACATAATTATTGTTTTGTATGGGATGAATATTTTAGAAGGTTTGGATGCCTAATTAAAAGCATTTGTATTCATTTAACAATGAAATAATTTTAACAAGATATTTGCATTTAAATGATTCCATTTCGTGGCATTATGAATATTTGATTAACATAGTTTTGGATTCTTATATAAATGGAGAATGATAAAATTAATAATTAGCTCAGATTGTACATAATTATCAATGTGGGCCCCAAATAAGATTTGACCATCAAAATGTTTCCCTAATTACATTATATTAAAATATTACCATCTCGTCATTTATAATTTATAACGATATTTATGTTTATTTGAAATTTTATTTAAATCAAATAGTTTAATCATGGCCTCTTCAGCATAGTTACCAAAATTAGATATTAGAGTGATATGGGACTCCCAATAACGCAGCACCATGGATCCGGACTGGGCGGCATTGAGTCTGAGCATAATTTTGTTACTCCGCACAATCAAGATTGACAAGTCGAACAATGGATTTTATGATGCTAAAGATTAACGTTAGAAAAAGTATCAAGTGTTTCTGGAATTTGAAATGTTGGTGTGAAAAACAACACAGCCCAAAATTCATTTGATTTTTATGGGAGCGTCTCTCTGTCGCCGTTTCTTCCAAGGGACAGCGATGGATGAGGAAGAGAGGGTTACGAGCTGAATTTTTGAGATGCTGAGCTGACGGCCTGGCGGCCAGGGCCTTCTAACCCGGCCCGTCTAAAGCCAGTCCATTTCACCTCCGTCGGTTTTACAGATCCAAGACAGCTGCCTCGCTCGCCCATCTGCGGCACTCACACTCCTCCGAAATTCCTTCCATGTTGAGAAATGCCACTCATCTCTATTTCTGATCCTCTTCTTCCTCCTCCCGCGAAGAAATCCTAACACTTTCACACAATCGAGGCTTCGGAATCGGAATCAGATCAGCTGCAGCCCTGAGATGGCTTTCATGGCTGTTCTCGAATCCGATCTTCGAGCGCTCTCTTTGGAGGCTCGCCGCAAATACCCCGCCGTCAAAGATGCTGCCGAGCACGCGATCCTGAAGGTTGGTTTCGATGTTGTTATTTTGATCTTTGAATTATCCCATTCATTTTAATTTTCAGTCGATCCAATTGAAATTCGAGAGCATTTAAGCGGAATTGTGGTTATCTGGATCAAAAGGATTTGAATTCTTGTTTACCGAGTTCATGAGATGTATGCGTAGGCTTTCTCTTAGAAATTCATGAATGAGGAAATGGATCGGGATGCCTTGATATTATGGAAGAGAGGAATGGCTTTTGTACGCAACTAAAGTGATGCGCATGGATCGTAGCTAATGCAATGTGGTTTGAATTGAAGGCATCCTTTTTATTTTATATTTGTAGAGAACTGCTTTTTTAGCAACTAAGCCAATTGCTAAAGTAGAAAAACCAATGGCTTGAAGTTCTCTCAAAAAAGATCAGACTTAACACTCTAGGCTCTGCAAGAAGCTGCATCAAATCCGAGTTTCAGACAGTGAATTGCTGGTGTTTTGGACTTGGAGAGTTTCCTCTGTAGAACAGTTCAAGCTTTTATAGTGAATTTGCATTTTTAACTCTGTCAAACGTACCCATGAAATCCAATGTTTGTTTGTGAAAATTCGACAAGGCTGGACCTGCTTTTTATGGCCCTGGATCAGAATCTGGCACACAGGAAATCTGAAAACCTTATACGTCGTGAAACAATCATATGGTGATAAAATATAGAGATGAGCTATATTCCATCAGAAGACTGAAATTTGATCTGCAAACATCTGCAGTACTCTTCATATCAATGGCTTTGATAGATTATTAAGACCATGTTCCTACTTACATACAGTGTACATGCATATGCTGTATTCTATATCAATGGAAATTATTTCTGTTATTGTGATATTTTAAGTGTGTGGCAGGACATGCCTTTACATGCCTTTTGTTTTTATATTGGATGCTTTATGTTGTTGGTGCTGAAGTAGGAATGTCATGTTTACTTTCTTGTCAATGTGCAGATTCGTTCACTGTCAAGTCCCAGTGAAATTAAGCTAAATGAGGATATATTGCGCATCTTCCTGATGGCTTGCGAAGTTAAGTCAGTGAAACTAAGTGTTATTGGGCTTGCATGTTTGCAAAAGCTTATATCACATGATGCTGTTGCATTGACAGCTCTAAGAGAGATACTTTCTACCCTGAAAGATGTAAGTAATTCAACATAGATAACGATTCTCATTTGCAAAATTTTCTTACATTCATGTTGTTTAGTTTCTATGTTGCAAGTCTTTACATTTCGAAGTTGCAAGTGACTTAGTCAGATAAGTAGATTTGGTATTAAATCCTGTTTTCCTGCAAGCAGAACTCTGTTTGGTTGAGATTAGCAGTGAACCCATGGGTTGGTTTTCAGCTTCATTAATCCTGTTTTGCAAATAATCCTTTGGTGTAATTCTCTGTAATTTGCCTTGAACTTTTCTCCCATACACCATGTCATTGAATCAATCCATGTCCTTCTGTTCCTCTCAACACATGTTCCTCTTCCTTGAATCAAATGGGAAGGCAACTGCAGAAAAGACCCCTGTATTTATGTTTTGTTAGTTCCAAGTTCCAACCAATCTCTTGTACCTCACAGTTATAAAACTACTCCAGCAGGCTTTTTTCATCTTTTTTTATATTTTTTATAAATCTTATTCTTAATTATTGCTTTTGAAACTCATAAAAATTGGCTACTATTGGGCCTTCATCATCGCTGTTGAAATTGTAGCAGATCCAGGCTCAAGCTTATTTTTTGTAGAAAATTTTTGCGAAAACTATGCCTGCTCTGGACCTTTCATATTTTCAGTTCAGAAGTCAAGCACAGGCGATGGTCCTGAAAATACACACCATGCCAGCTAGTGGCCGGCCTGTCCTGGAAACCTGATGACCTTAATAGTGTAACAGACCTGCCTTGGGTGGAAGCAACGTCCAGCAAGTGCTGGGCAGTTTGGGAAGCCTGATGGGCAAAACCAAACAATTCACAGGCTTAATTGCACATGCTAATCAATGAGTGATTCTATATGGAGGATATATATGTGGCACCATAAACCAAACCAACAAGGGCAAGACGGCAAATTGTTATCCTATCACACAAAACAAGGATAAAAAAGATCCTCAAGGGTCACTAGAGAGAACATCCACTGGCAACCAGTTATTCAGCAATCCTAGGACTCTTTTCAAAGCTATTTTGCTCAATAACAGTTGTCAACAAACACTTCTAATTCTGCTTAAATGATACTGACAAAAAACTACTTTCTATGTGACTTTCCACACCTCTTTTCTTGACCATGACACACCACTATTCCAAATTTCTAAGTGCTCAGAAAAAAAAGGTGTGGCATAGGCCGCCTGATTCAAACTCTTGACTCTTGAGTTTCCTTTTACATATCGGATTCACTGACTTGGTATTGTGGAGGATCTTGTCCTTCCTAGGCGGCCTTATGTCTGGAATTTAAAGTGCACATTTGAACTCACACTAGAAGGGCAGTGCTATCAGGAAATGACTGAGGACCCATGCTGCACTGCTAGATCAAAAGATGCCATGTACATAGTTGTCCGTTATTTTCATATATTATCATATGCAACAATCTTTTTACCCTGTTATGCATTGTAGTGTATTTCAATGATTAACGTGGATGTTATGCTCACTGACATTCTGTTTTGGCCTGTCTCTGTTCAGCATGCTGAGATGACGGATGAAACTGTGCAACTTAAAACCCTGCAAACGCTGTTGATAATTTTTCAGTCAAGTTTGCTTCCTGAAAATGAGGTGACTATTGCTTGAGCCAAATCTTGCTTCTTATAAAGACATCACTTGCATTTTTCATTTAATGAAAATACCAATTGTAATTAGCGTTACTCCAAAGTCCAAATTCAATTTACAAAGCAATGAATCATTAGCATCATTATCTAAGCTTCATCTCAACTAAATGTAGATGATGAAATGATAAATGGTGGAAGGCAAGTCTACATGAGAAACGAAAAGGAAAAAAGAGGACAATTTTTCGGACCTTTGGAAACTACTTTCTTGTGAGGCTTGCTTGGCCTATTCTGGTTCATCTTCACAATCACATTCACTTAGGCTCTGTTTAATTCATGGTAAAAGCACAGTAAGCATGAAGATGCCAATCTGGCAAATTTGTGGGATCTGCTACATAGAATGCATACTCACCTTGAAAATGACATTGACTAAACAAATCCAATAAGTCACTAGGCAGGTATTAGCCTCTCAATTGGATGCTTTTCTAGGGCTATTTTTTCTGTTGAGTCTTTTTCTCTTTGAGATTGCTTTTAAGGACTCTTGCATACTCTGTAAGATAAATTGTTTGAAAGACAAATGAGAAAGGAAAGAGAAGGATCCCTTAAAATATCATCACTGCATGCATATGATTTACAAGTTTCAATTTCCAGTATCATGACATGCATTTCTTTTCCTTGCGATACTAGTGGAAAGGTGATGGTTGATAAATTCATAATCTTTCAGATATGTATGTGTGCATTTTATGTGTGCATGGGTATCCTGTGTGTATATGTTGTATGTATGCGCACACATGCACACTTGCATGCATCTGTATGTATGCATACAGACTCAAGTGCAATTTTGTATGTATATGCATACTCAAGTGCAGTTTTGTCTATACGCATGCGCATATTTAGGTTTTTGGATGTTTCAAGTAAATAAGAAAAATTGTGCAATATGCATACATCTTACAATTTGACGCAACTTAAGTGCAATGATTTGTGTTATAATAACAATTTTAGCCTTCTTCATATTGTACAAGTTGCAACTCAATCATTGGCAGGATCTTTCATGTGGTCCATGTCACTTGTCATGGGCTGTTGTACCAGATTCTCACTAGTTAAAGATCTTAAATACTTCATTTTCTCTAGCAGTCAAAATCGGCAGCCAGGCTGTTTATGATGTTTTATGGAATACTGTTGTCAAACAAGATTGTCGATGCATTCAGTAGTAAATTCTGTTTGGATTCTGGTTACTGTGCCTTGGCATTATCTGGAGCATCCAGTGTTTTAAAAACCGGACCGGGCCGCTTGCTCCGACCATGGACCAGAAGGACAGCGGTCCGGCCCAAGCTTAGTTCTTTCATTTAAGCAAAAACCGTTTGGGCTAAGCGGTTGGACTGTGCGGTCCGGCCCAACCGCAACCTAGTTCAAGTATTTTTTTTTTTAAAAAGAAAAGGGGAGGGGGGGAGGGGGGCTCCCTTACCCGCGCGATCCTGCCCATTCGCCCCTTCCCAAAGCTGAAACCTCCCTCATCCCTCCCATTCGCCCCCTCCCTAAATGCCGAAACCCTATTTCCCTTCTCGGCTTCTCCCTTGTCCCTCCTATTCTCCCTTCCGACTTTGGGTATTCGGCCTTCCCACGCACAGGCACCCGCTCGTCGGCTGCTCGCTTGCTCCTTGCCCTTTGGTAGCCACCAGATGGCCGTTCGTTGGCTCTTTTAGCCGTGGTTGCCCTCCTTGTTCCGCCGACCCGCCCTTCTTGCTACCCCTGTTCCCGTTGATCGGTCGCTAGCTTCAGTCGATTGGTTGCGAGCTTCAGCCTCTACCCCTGACATCGCTGATCGATCGCACTCCCCCTACTTGGCTGCTCTTCTTCGTCTGGCAGCCACCACGTGGCCGTTTGGTCATCCCTTTCAACCGCGATCACCCTTCCTTTGTTCTCATCGCCACCGTCAGTCGCCACATTGCCAATCGGATGCCTGTTTCCGCCCTCCTCTTTCAACCGCAGTCGCCCTCCCTCTGTTCTCGTTGTCACTGTCAATTAAGCCTACCTAAAGAATTGAATAAATTACAGGGCTTTGTCTTAAATCCTTGTCTATATGTGGGTCGAACTTAGTGTCAGATTATTAGGCCCGAGATTGAATCCTGGCCATCCGATCGTAGGATTGGCAATCAAATGGACGAACGAGGTCAATATTCCATCATTGCCATCGTCCTCTTGGTGCGTTGATATCTGATGCTACATACATTGGAACACCCGATACATCTAATGCTCCATACATTTGGATGGTCTGATTCATGCATTGGAAAGCTTCCACATGCGTTTGCCGGATGCTAAAAAGTGGTTTAAATGGTTAAAAAAATGGGACATTCAACGAAATCACAGATTTTCAAGTATTTTTAAACATTTATAATATTTATATAATTAGTTATATTTTTTAAAAATTTAAAAATATTTATTACATCATAAATATGTTTTGCTGATGTCACGGTTCAAAACGGTTTGAACCAACGGTTGAACCAGTCAAACCTGAACTAGAGATAAAAACGGTTTAGTTCTGATAACATTGGAGTCATCTGTTCATTTTCATCTTCCAGTACTAGGCTTCATGCTAATAATTTTCAAAATTGGCAGTCGTAGCAAAAAATTGCGAGCATTGAGTGGTGGGAATTGACTTAACATTGTGGTTTCTGGTTGCATAGCCCGTGAAAATGGTGGGAATAAGATGGATGTTTAGGCCAATTTTAACAATTTCTATGAATCCAATACTCTCCACGTGCATCTGTATTGGCAGGTTTCAGGCTACGATGCATGTGTGTGTTTTTTCCTATGGTTTTTATTTGGAAGAAGGCATCCTTCCTCCCCCCTCCCTAATCTGGTCCATGCATTGAATGCAGGATAATGTAGCCCAAGCGCTTGGTATCTGCCTACGGCTCCTTGAAAGTAATCGATCTTCTGACAGTGTGCGCAAGTGAGTTAAAATAAGAAAATGAATCTAAAATGGAATGGACTGGTTTTTATAAATTCATGGCTTCTTAAACATGTAAATCTTTCATTTAGTACTGCAGCAGCAACCTTCAGACAAACAGTCGCTTTGATATTTGATCATGTTGTTTGTGCTGAGTCACTTCCTTCTGGCAAAGTGGGTTCTGGAAATCATGTCCTTAGGACCAGCTCTGTCACTGATGATGTGAGTCGCAGCATCAATCGTTCAGTGTAAGCAATTTTATTCGGTACCTTTTCTATGAATTAGCACTTCTATTCAACATGCATGCATTCCTTTTGGGCTGTCAGTGTATAATTCATTGACTTCTGTCGACTTAATATAATGTGTATTGCTTTACCCTGCAATTTGTCATTTCATTGGTTCTAATCAACATGCCGGATTCGTCTTTAGGAATGTGTTTCCTTTTGTTGTCCAATGCCTGAATTGAGGAGGGTGTTGAGCACTTGCCACTATTTTATTTGGCAATTTTGGCACTAAAAGATTCATAGCTTGGAATAGTTGAACAAGATTCATGTACCTGACACAAGTTAAATGGACTAAGGCTTAGATGATGGTGATGATACGTATTTGTGTGGATGGATGGGTGTGCCTGTCAGTCTATGCAGTTGCACACAGTAGAAATGTGTAGGTTCATTTGTATCTTGTACATATGCGGAACTAACATGTTTCAGGATAAACTCTGTCATAATGCATAGGTAAGCATGTCTTGGTTTTCTGGCTACAGGTCCTTGGAGGGTACCCTTCTATCAGAAGGGCCATCAACTTTGCGAGAAGGACTAACTCAAGCTGGTAAACTTGGGCTTCGACTGCTGGAAGACCTGACAGCTCTTGCCGCAGGTGGATCTGTATGTGCTAAATAAAAGCAAAGCCTGTTTACTTTCCTGATCTACCATCGTCTCATCTATCTGGTGTCTTGCTCAGTGGCATCTAACTCTGTCGTGCAGTTTAAAATATTTTTCTTTTGTCTATTACTGCATAGACACCGCTGTTAAAAAAATGTTATGCCCATTTTGCATAATCATGTTACTCTTCTAATTTACTTGCTCATGTGTGCCAATTTATATTACCAGGCAATCTGGCTGCGGGTCACTTATCTCCATCGAATATTTGCACTTGAGATACTTGAGTAAGCACTCTACTTTGTTCACTTGTATTACTCTACCATCCCGCCTCTTTGTTCCTTTTCTGTACTGTCATGCAATCCTTTGCTACCTTTAATGCAAAGATTATAGCTTTGTATTTATAGTAATCCCTTTTTATGCTTTTAAGAATTCAAAATAATTTGATTGCCTTAACTTTCCGGCTTGGATCATCTTTTTTGCAAAATGATCCTTTTATCACATGCATTCCAGCAAATATAGGCTGACAGTTCTGTCAATTCGTCAGGTAAAGAGAGAACTACTTGGTCAAGTCTTTCTACAAAGAACTTTCATCCATCTATTGATATACTGCTTTCTCTTTTCATTTTCAATAAAATTATGCATTTATTTGACAAAAAAGGACCATCTATATGATGAAGATGACTGTGTTAGATTGTTTTCTAAAATTTCATGTTCGGATTTTTTGAACAAATGGACTTGTCAAACTATTCACTGGAGATGATGCAGAGAATGGTGTTTCTGTTTAGATCCATGCCTGTCCGAGTCATAGTTGTTTAAGATGTAAGGTGCATTGAGGCTCAAAGGGCCCCTGGGCCTAGGTGCAAACTGCAAGGCACATAGGCAAGGTGTGCAACTGAGTGAAACAAGGTGTATATTATATAAAACATACAAACAACATTTATTTAATCAGATGCATCTTATTATTTTTGGTAATTTATTTTAAGAAAATAAGTGCCATAAGTTTCAAAAATAAGCTGAATCAAACAAGTTCATAAAATTATTCTAAAATGTAAATAACTTTTAAGATTTATCTTTGTCTTTTTTCATGCATGATTAATATTATTTCAAATGCTAAGGTCCACTGAAGTTTTAGATTTGAGCGATTTTTTAAAACATAATATTTACAAGGCTTTCTATTAGATTTATGGTTTAGATATTATATATGTTTTGTAATATAATATCTATAAACTTGACCTTTCTTTAGCTAAGGTCTACCTTGTAAAATTGTTTGCTATATATATAATGATTCAATAAAACCTTTTCCTTACAGACCCAAAATAATGTTTTGAAGAAATCCAATTCAATCATCATATTTACAACTATCTATTTGGCTAAAATACTTGAAATCATTTCAATTAGGGGTTGATGTGGTTCACACCATTTGAAAATGTATAAAATTACGTGTTACCTATGAAAGCCACCTAGATTAATTTCTTCAAGTAGTAATATGTGGGAAAGTTTTATAACATCATTCATGTATGTGGAAAGATTTAATTATATATTTGTGTGTCCCACTGGCTATTAAATAATTTTAATGATTACATATTCACTCTCAAATGGTTTGTGTTTTTTGACACATGTAAATTTTCAATCGAGATAATTTTTGATATCATCAATAAATATATATATTAACTAATATTATGGTTGGCTTTGATCTAATCAAAACACCATTTTGTACTGAAAATGAAAAGACTCCATACAACCAATTGTATTGAATTTTGTGTGGGTGTGTGTTTTCATGGGAAATATGTACATGGTTGGGACGATCTTATCATTATTTGCTTAACTAAAAACCTGAAGATCATCTCAATCAAAGACTACTCATGTTGGATACAAAATTAAAATCATTTGAGAATGATTCTCAACCCATTAAGATTGTTTTATTGTTAAAGGGATCTCAATGCTTTTAGTTAGACATCCAAACATTATAAAGTGTTTATCCCATTTAAAATAATGATTGTACAGGATTCGAATGTTTGATAACATTCAAATGCTTGAGCGAGTTGATCCAAATGAATTTCAAATTTTATACACATTTTTATACTTTTTAAAAAAGGCTTTGCCCACACAAGACTCCAATTAAAGTGATTTTTAGTATTTTAGCAAGCTTTCTTTTATTTCTAAAGTTTGGACGATGATGATAATCGGAGAGTTTATTGTAACTTGTCAAGAGTTTTGGTCATTCATCACCCAAGGCTGATGTGCATTTGTGGCTGATTTGTTTACAAGCAGCTCTGATTTTTGTTCACCTATCTGCAGGTTCATTTTATCCCACTATGTTTCTGTCTTTAGGACCTTGGTTTTATATGAACAGGTGTGTGATTGATATGGAATAGCTTTAATTGATAATGTTGTTGCTTTGCTGAGGATATACTGCCATATCTTTAGATTTACCGTGGTTAAATTTGCATCCATCAGGTTTTACGACATCAGATATGCTCACTTCTTATGACCTCACTTCGTACCAATGTTGAGGTAATCTTAGAGTTAATGATGAGATGATTAAAACAAACTGTTAATATGTGTCCAAGTTTTGTGTTTATGGATTCAGACTTCATTTTCTTTCATTTTTGGTTCTTTTTCATGATAATTCAGCTTGAGGGAGAAGCAGGAGAGCCCTCTTACCGGCGCTTGGTGCTGAGATCAGTTGCTCATGTTATTAGGCTTTATAGTTCATCCCTCATCACTGAATGTGAGGTATTTTTTCTCTATCTATTCCCTTCCCATACTCCTAATGTCTTGTTGCTTGCAATGCAGGGAAATTCAACAGTTGAGGGTGGGAATCGATGGATAGAATTTAATGCTTAGTTGCCGCACTTGTTTGGGCTGATTGGAAGTATCAGAAGTAATGAGCAATGTCTACTTGGATCAGTGTGCTGGGAAGTTTAATTACAGGGATGGGTCAGGGATGATCGTAAATAAAGATTTCAAAGGAGTGCTTAGTTGGCATACTTGTTTAGTCTGATTGGAATTAGCAGAAGTAATGAGCAATGTCCACTTGGATCAGGGTGGTGCTGGGAAGTGTAATTATAGGGATGAGGCATGGGTGAATTTAAATAAAGATTTTAAAGGATTAAATTTTTGTCTTAAATTGGCGTTGATGGAGTTCCTATAATTGTACTGGTTTCAACTCTGAAGGAGCAGGGATAATTAGTGGCTATAATTTTTATGTACATTAGGATAATAATATCTTCTTTGGAAATTAAGGCATGTGGAATGTCATTGCGAAGTTAGTTTTGGGTGCTATCTATGAAACATTGCAAGGATTATTACATGGGAAAGGAAATTTGCAGGTGGAGACTAAAATAGGCTTATATATACATTTGTCTTTTACAGTGAACTACTTTAATAAATTGAGGATGCAATGCATGATCTCTCACTGGTCTTTGGTGACTTGGTGAAAGCACGTGATAGGATCCATGCAGAATGAATCTGACTATTAGGAAGAAAGGGTGTCTTAATGCCATATAATGACATGTTAAGGATATATATGAGAGAACAATAACACATGTGAGGACTACTATTGGAGAGACGAGCTTCAAGATTCGGTCTACTTGTTGTGGGCAGTTTGTACTTTTTTGCTTCTTCATATTCTCATTCAAATATTTTTTGGGCATCATGACCAGAGTGTACTTCTCGTCACTGCCATTGTCAATATCTATATAAATAGCAATGACCTTTCTCATTTCAAGAACTTTTATCTCTTAAGAAAAAAATAATCGAAAGATTTGGAGCATACATATTTTGCAACAGCATCCCCATTTTGCATGTGAGTCCATAAGATTGATAATCTCAACATTGAACTTCTTTGGCCCTGGTTAAGCTGATAACTCAGCTATGGAAAACCTCCAAACTAAGTAGTCTTGTCAAAATTTTCCTTTCATTTAATCGGCACTCATCAGTTGCATAAAATTCCTGAAGAAGAATGCTATTTCTAGCATCAAACTTGAATTCTATGTGCGATGTCCTTTTCAATTTCTCCTCTTGAATTATTGATCCTAGATACCTAAAGTGGTCATTTTGTGGTATTTCATTTTTTGTTGGAAGGAGTCCTTGACTTTTCTAATCCATTTTTAGTGGCAGAATTGTGTATTTGAAACATTTAGGTGGCCATCATCTCCTAGATTTTTCATCATGGGCTGTCCCAAAATCCAAGGTTAAACAGTTTTGGAAAAAAAAAAAACCACAATTACAGATGATTATTTGTTATTGGCAAACATAAACACATGTTAAATGGGATATGGTCAGATAGAAGACCATCCGTCCCCATTTCAGCTGCAGTGCTCTATGCTCTTAGGCAACATAAAGGCTTCATCCACCTAACTGTTGTGTGGGTAAAAATGTATCTTTTAACATGTAGCTGTATTCTGATTCTTCTTGTTTACTTATTTGCACGAATTATGCTAATCAATTCTATTGTTGGCCCCCCGCCCCCCCACCCCACCCCCACCAACACACACACACACACACACACACACACACACACAAATTCACTTTGTTTTCTCTGTTGTAAACCCTCTTTGATGAATGAGCAGAGCATCCAACGGTAGCTTAATGAGAAATCCTATGGATTGCAGGTTTTTCTCAACATGTTGGTGAAGGTTACTTCTCTTGACTTGCCACTATGGCATCGTATTCTTGTTCTTGAAGTGTGCAGGGTAATGTTGGCAGTTCAATGAATTTATGCATGTTTGGCTTGTTGTTATAATTTTTTTTTATCTTGTAACCAGCAATCAAGGATTGGTTATCCTGTTTTTTGGCAGGGTTTTTGCGTGGAGGTACACACTTTGCGTCTTCTTTTTCAGAATTTTGACATGTAAGTTTCTTTCATTTTATCAGTTTGTTGTTCTCTGAATTTTATCCATTGGTTACACATTGTTATCTGAACTGAAGGTACCTTTTCTTTTCTCAAATATTTCTCAACAATGTTGAATGTGAATCTGACCTTTCTGATTTTTTTAGGCACTGAATTTCTGTTTATCTTGTTAAGTCTTGTCTAATTGGAATTTATCATTGGCTTAAAGGCCTTTTTTTCCCTCTTGAAATCACTTATCCTGAATATGGTTCATTAATCTTGCATGATTCATGGACTCTGTTCTTGTTCCTATGAGACAATTTAGTGCATCAAATGAATAGTTTTACCTAGTAAATCTACTTCAACTGGGCTGCTAAGCTAAATAAGAAGATATCTTCTTTTCTTCATTTTGTTTAGTAACTTTTCAAATGGTCTTGTTGCTTTTATCACGATAACAGAAACCTAAAATACAACATGGGATTGAATGAGCTGACTGTGATTCCCAGACCAGTAGGAGCTTAGAAGCCTAGCATCTTGAACATGGATGCCTAAAAACTACTGTCAAACAGATCCATGATTAAATGACTAATATAAGGTTATTTGCATGTGTTGATTCAGCAGCCTCTTTGTGTGTTGAGTGAGGTTTCTCATCAAGCTTCTTACATGTTTTCATCAGTTCGGTCAATTTTGACAGTTGGATAGCACAAATCTTTAAGCTAGATTGTCGGGTTGGATCCTTGATGAGAATCTTCAATAGTCTTAAATTAATCATCAATTAACGTGCTTACCTTGCACAGTACATATATACATTGTTCTTCTTAGATGCTGCTTCCATTTTAAATCTTGCTTATGTTACTGCTGCAGCTCGCTGTTTGCACATATTAAATTTTGAAACTGCTTATGCTGCTACACTAGGAATCTGTTCCTGCTTTGATGGTATTCGCGGCTATTAGCATGAATATTTTGAAGGATAACTAGTCAAAATGGAATATTGTTAGTTCAGGCAGTGGAATATGTTTCCAGTTGAATGTTGATGATGTGGTGCGTTCTGGTGATTATTAATTATTAGTTTACATATGCTTGTGCTTATTTCTTACCTCACAAAATCTCTTTTCCCTCAGAGATTAGCATGAATATTTTGAAGGATAATTAGTCAAAATGGAATATGTTTCCAGTTGAATGTTGAATGTTGATGATGTGGTCAGTTCTGATGATTATTAATTATTAGTTTACACATGCTTGTACATATTTCTTACCTCTCAAAGTCTCTTTTCCCTTAGAGATTAGCATGAGTATTTTGAAGGATAACTAGTCAAAATGGAATGTTGTTAGTTCAGGAAGTGGAATATTTTTCCACTTGAATGTTGATGATGTGGTCAGTTCTGGTGATTATTAATTATTAGTTTCCATATGCTTGAACTTATTTATTACCTTTCAAAATCTCTTTTCCCTTGGAGCTTGTTTGGATTGGTGGAAAAAGGAGAGGAAAGTTTTATTTACTTTATTTGACAAGACATTTACCCATTCTGCTCAATGCTACTTTTTCACAATTAAACTTAATTTTTTCCTTCAACCCCTACCTTTTTCACAAAAAAGCTAATATATTTTCCATGGGACCATGACTTCAATGACATCATTTTTACCCTCTCTGACATTATTTTGTCCCAGAAAACTTTCAGCTTTTCCTTTTCCACCTAGTTAAAGAGGTCCATTTAATGTATTTCACATGATTTCTTTTAAGACCACTATTTATAAAGGTTCTGTTTCATTACCACTATTTTTATACTGCAGTATTGCTTCTTCTATTCTTACATTCAAATGATTTTCTTTCTTTGCAATTATTTTGGCGTGACCTGCTGTATTAGCTCCATGCACTGTTTGTTGGGCATGCACATCTAAATTCAAAATGTTTTGAGGAAAATTGAACTTTCATTTCAATGGAAAATTTTCATAAATTAACTGGCATAGTTGCAGGAGCATCCTGCTGTTAGATTTTCATCATAATTACAGTGGTAAGTTTGTTCATCCTACGTCATGATGTGTTGATGGCAACCTTTCCAACCACCAGACAGCATCTGTTGCATAGGGCAAAGGCCAGAACAAACCTCATTGAAATGTATTATTTTATTATTTTATTTGGGGTTGTAAGTGTGCATGTGATGCAACTCAGAGAAACACCGTTGTATGTGCTAGGGCCCACCTCTGTTTCAGGATGTCCCATGATACATGAAAAATGTGCTAGGCTCAATCTTAGCTTTTTTCTGCGATATAGCTCATTTGTGTTCCTTTTCCCATTAAGTTTTGGTCCTCTGGCTAAACAGCGATGAATTGTATTGATGATTAGAGCGCTTATAATCAAAAGTCAAAACATCACTGTGGAGCAGCAGTAACAGTTGCCACTTTAGTTATTTTCTACCATTTTCCTTTTGATAGATTCTCGAGTCTAGCTTTAATTTTCTTCCCTCTCTGTTTGTTCCTTTTCCTTTTTTCCTTCCAACCATCTGCAACAATGTTAATGCATACACTTTGTTGGTTGTTTATCTTGTTAGGCACCCCAGAAACACTAATGTTGTGGAGAACATGGTAAAAGCACTAGCACGAGTTGTTTCAAGCATACAGGTGAAGGAGATTATGCAGTCTTTTATTGCTTGTCTCATAATTATTCATTTATGATTTTATTCTCTCTTCAGCGTATCTGATTTTTTCCTAAATAATAGTTTCATTAAGATAACCTTGCTGTTGACTTGCTGTGAATTTCATCCTTTTGTACATATCCTAAAGCTGTTGTTATTACCCTTCAAGTGCTTTGTTGTTGATTGAGTTAGGACAAAACAAAGGCAAACTACTACCACCTCATGCATGAAACTAAGGGTGGGAATTTGTCAGGCTCCTGGGTGAGGCACAGTGACCTGGCCCTAAATGTTAAAAGGCTCCAGCTCGTAACTTTGACCAAGAGGCCAGATTTGCATTGGAACTCCAGGCTGAGGTCAGGGCTAGGGCTACTAGTCTAGGTTATAGTTATACTAACTCTTACATAGATACTTCAGAATAAAATGGTTCAAAATGGTGGGGACAACTGTTATGTTCAAACTTCAAACAATATTAGGTGACCAGTAGATGCAGGATTCTTTGTTAGCCCTTCAACAAAAATCCTGCTGATTTCTTATTTATGTGGGCCACACAAGGGAAACAATTGGAGGGGATCCATATCTTTATTTTCTCTGCAGTGCACGTGAGCCATGGTTGTCCTGACTGCTGACTTTGGTGCCCTAGACCCGATGTTGGGCAACAGATCCGATGGTTGAAATGGATGTCATCAGAACATTTTTATGGTCATCTCTTGTGGACCACACAAACCTCCCGCATGATCCTAATGTACTGGAGCACTTTTTCTATTTGCTATTGAAGGGACTGACAAATATACTCATTTAATCTTCTTCTAGCTAGATTTCATCATGACATACCAATATATTTAAGTTTTGCAATATTGACATTCCTCTTTTTTTTTTTTTTTTTTTTTTTTTTTTCTCTTGTTCTGATCAATGTGTGCTTTGAGCTTATTATACTTGATTTGTCTTACATTCTTACTGCATGAAATGTTCATTGTTATCCAATAATTTGAAATATGGCAGGATCATCTGTTTCTGGCCAAGGTCATTAATCTTGTTTGTCATCACTTATTAACATCATGCTTATTCCAGTTTTTATGTAGAAAAGTTGGTATAAATAAGATAGTTTGCCAGTAGTGTGAAAAGAAAAAAAAATGTTAATCTTAACTAGATGAGGTCCTACTTTGGTCATCTTGGTTGTTTTGTTGAATGAAAAATGAGTGCCACATGGAAACTCGTTTTACATGGATATTTTAATTCCAATAGTAGAACTTGTGCTAGAATATCCCGCTGCCTAAAGAGGCTAAATGTTGTAATATTTATTTATTTATTTTTTAAAGTCTTTTGAGAGACATTGGATTTTGTGTTAGGTTCCAGATACTAGCGAGGAGAGCCTTGTGGCAGTTGCAGGAATGTTTAGTAGCAAGGCTAAAGGTATTTGTTTATGTCAATGTTTATTTAGCTTTCTCTTTGTATGATGAGTAAAAATGACCTGTTCATCATTCTATCTAATTACCGTTGGATGTTGAGTTGATTTGATAATTTTCATCCAACACAAACTATTAGATTCATGCAAGATGACTGGCTGTTGGTGGGCTTTGTGCAGATGTGTGTCTGAATTTAAGTTCAAAAGAAAATTATATTTGTGTATGCAAGTGCAATTACACTTGCACATATGTATCTATGCTTGTATGATCCAATGTAATCAACAAAAAGCAAACAAGTGAGTGGCAATCTATATGTTGGATGGTGTTATGGGCATTTCTCATGTGCTTATTTGAAATCTCAAAGCATTCATAGGATTTGCTAATATCAATATTATTTTCATCCATTCATTTCAGTATTATTTCCCTTGGCATATATTGGCGAATTGTGAGGTTTTAGTTAATAATGTCATATTTGTTGATGCTTATCATATTTTGCAAGCCCAGGTGCATGGGGCGAATAAAAAATGAAAAAGTAATCGCCTTATTTATCCTCTTGAATGGCAATTATCTAGTAGAATCCTGATTTTGGAGTCTATTTAGATCTACTATGATTTTTAGGATGGAACAGGAAAAGGAAATATTATGCTTATTCTGATACAATTATCAACTTCCTGAGTAAAGGAATCCTGAAGCATAGTGAACTGCGATGCACTTGGCTTGTAAGCATATTTAATTGTATCATGTTTGTATCACCTGCAGGAATTGAGTGGAGCTTGGACAATGATGCATCTAATGCTGCTGTTGTTGTTGCCAGTGAAGCTCATGCAATAACTTTGGCAGTTGAAGGCCTTCTGGGAGTTGTGTTTACTGTTGCAACTTTGACAGATGAAGCAGTGGACACTGGAGAGGTTTGGTCATTTCATTTTCATTTTTCTATGGAATGTAACTCTGAACGCTATGTTGATTTTGTTGCTCTTGCACTGCAATCAGGTTGAGTCCCCAAGGCATGATACTGATCCACCAACAAAATTCACTGGGCAAACTGCAGTTCTTTGTATTGCAATGGTTGATTCAATGTGGTTAACTATCCTGGATGCATTGTCCTTAATCTTAACAAGGTATGATATCTTAATTTCTTGACCTAAGAAGTATGTGAAGATCATAGAAGCATGTCTTTCCACCTGATATCTTGTTTATGTTGTGGATTGCTTTTGGAAGGTCCCAAGGAGAGGCTATAATATTGGAAATATTGAAAGGATATCAAGCATTTACACAGGTACTGGGGCTCTTTTTTCATAGCTACTGTATATTCTGAATCCAGGTAGCTCAAATTAGTCCTCTGCAAATCATTTTATACAGTGTATTTCTTCCTACATGGATTTCAGCAGTCCGTGATATTTCAACTTTGTAACTTTTCTGGATTTTTTCAGAAACATTAATTATATAGGAATAATTTGCAGGCTTGTGGTGTTCTTCGTGCTGTGGAACCGCTAAATTCATTTCTGGCATCCCTTTGTAAATTTACAATTAGTTATCCAAATGAGGCTGAAAAAAGGAGGTAAACTGACCAGATTTATTTATTGATTTTGATGATAAGAAAAATTTGTGTTTCTGTAGAACATGGATCTGAAAGTTATGTTTGTTATGTGTGGCTGAAAGTTTTGCAAGAAAAACTTTGTATAGCTTATCCAGGGGGTTGGAAATTATACGGGCATGTTGGATTTGGTTGGGTGGGGTTGAGTTTCTAGTTAGGTTAGGCTATGCCAGCAGTGTCAGTTTTTATCAATAGTGACCAGGTCTAGTTCAGCTTGGACTACATGGTCTGCTTTGAAATCAGCCCAAAGTGAGTTGGATTGTCAATTTTTTATCTAGGCCTAACTAGAAATCTCATGTTCAGATTGGATTCTAGCCGAAACTAAGTTTCACCCTTATGATACTTGGAGATGGAATTGTTGAGAAGATGTTGTCTTAGAAAGAGCTAAAAAGAGACTGAAAATTACCTGAAGCCAAAAGAATTTGCTTACTAGTAAATCATTGAAACATACATGCTCTTTGATGCAGTCTCTTGCATGTGCTTGTTGATGGTAAAGCTTTAACAACCTAATGGTGACAATTGCCATGGAAGACAAACATTGGACATTGTTAGTGTGGTTAGAAGTCCCACATTGCTTAGATGCTGGGGGTGTATCTGGGTTATAAGTGTATGGAAAGGCCTCCTAAAGTAACTAGTCATTTTGGAGTAGAATCAAACCATTTTACTTGGTATGATAGCTAGAACCAAGCTCATCCTATCTCTATTTTGTCATTTGTTCTTGTTCTGTTCATGTCTAGGGCTCATTTGTTTGTTTTTTCTTGTTGGGCGTAGGTGTGAGAAGGAGAATTAGTGTGGGTAAAAATCCTGCTTTAGGTAAAAGCTTGGAGTGTATTTAAGTATAAGAAGAGGCCTTCTGAAGTGGCTAGTCATTTTAAGTTGAACTAGCCCACTTAACATGCTATTAGTGACGGACACATGAGCATTTTATTTTTGTTTTGTTCATATCTTAGGTTTATTTTTCTGTTTGTCTTGTTGAGCCTTGGATATCAGAGGATTTAGCACAGATAAAAATGTCAGATTATTTGGAGGCTTGGAGTGTACATGGGGTGTATGCATAGGAAGAGGCCTTTGGAAGTGGCGAGTCATTTTGAGGTGAAACTAGCCCATTTAATATGGCATTATAGCCGGACCCAAGCTTTATTGTATCCTGTTTTGTCCTTCTATTTCTGTTATGTTTTGAGAGAGGTAAAAATCTCACAATGCTTTGAAGCTTAGAGTGCATCTGAGTTATAAATGGGAAGCAAACTCCTGAAGTGGCTAGTTGTTTTAGGGTAGAACTGGCCCCACAGGCTGGGCTTGGGTCTAGCTTTGATACCATGTTAAGCAGGCTAGTTTATTGATTGGCCACTTTATTTCCATAGTTAGTAATACAAATATATTCCAAGCCTTTAAGTGATGTAGGACTTCTATTCATAGTAACAGACATTAAATAGGAATAATACGTTGAGTAACTTGATAAAATAATGAGGTTCTGATTTTTTATTCATTTATAGCAAATGATCTCATAAAAAAAAGAGAGGATTTTTTGGCATGTGTTATTCTTTACCCTATAACACAAGTAACATCTGAATGGATCAAGATGCATATTCTACAAATAATGATGATGGGGGGCCTGCATGCCCTATAGAGATTGTAGTGGGTTTATAGGAATATTTCATGTTTGGATAAATTTTTTGCATATTTCGATCAATTGCTATAAAAAGTAATGCTTAGCTTCCTATCCTTGCTGTAGTTCAGTATGCTTCTGATCACTCATAACTTTAGATTGGGTTGTATTATGGGCACTTGGTGATAATATGTATGTCCTTGATTCCTGGCTTTTTAGGTTCCTGATTAATGTTATTATTAGTTTTTGTCTTTTCATTTTCCTGATTCTTGTAGATGCTGGAAATTTTATTATCTTGCATACCATTAGTTCCCCATGGTGTAGATGCTAGGGAGTTTGATGGGCTTATTGTTTAAATGCCATCAGTGTTTTACTCTCTCCGGGGTCAAAACGTTCCGAAACTTTGGATCAGAGAGAGAACATTGTTCTTACCCTCAAGAATGTGCAGGTATTCCATAAATTTCCGATCAATTTTGTCGAATTCAAGTTCTTTTGACTTTTTGCTGTGTGATTTATGAACTTGCAATTTGATCTTTTCTTGACTTGTAATTTCACTGATTTTTCTTTGTCATTTTAGGCTTTAAGGACTCTTTTCAACATAGCACACCGCTTGCACAATGTTTTGGGTCCATCCTGGGTTCTGGTAAGCTTTTATACAAGATCTATTCTGATGATACTTGTTTTATAGGCTAACCCATATGAATTCCAGGTATTGGAGACTCTTGCAGCCCTGGATCGAGCAATCCATTCGCCACATGCTACCACACAGGTTTTGGTCAAAAAATAGATTTCTGATTTTTATTTTTATTTTTATTTCTCATGATTAGACAGGTCACCGACAATATTTTTGCGTATTCTGTTAATGATAAGAGCGAATAAAACTTAAGCTCTCAAAATTTGTTGTTGTTTTAGCCAATTTAGCCATAGCAACAAAAAACTACAGTTTCCATCATTTTAATGTGTGCATCAGGGTACCTATTTCACAATTTTGGAGACTTACCCATATGTGTGTATTAATATGCAGACATATGGCTCTCTTTGCTTCCTGAATCAGTTGCTTTGCAGATTTTTTTGAAGTGCATATTATTCTCTCTTAGAAATTTATAGACTGTTGTTAATTTGATGATGGCATGGATGCTTCTTTTCTTCTTGGTGAATTACTGTATTTAGAATAAGATGAGATATTGAGAATCTCTCTCTCTCTCTCTCTCTCTCTCTCTCTCTCTCTCTCTTTCTCTCTCTCCCCATCCCCACCTTGAAAATAGTTTATGTTAACCCTGCAACTACCTTCATTTTTTGCACATTTAGGAAGTCCCTAGCGCTACTCCTAGGCTTACAAGGGAAACGTCTGGACAACACAGTGAATTCAGTGTCCTTTCTTCTTTGAATTCTCAAGTAAGCTTATGACCTTGTGAAAGTTCTTAATGGGCTTTGTTTTTTCAGTGCACATACTGACTGGTCTTTCTTTCTTTTTTCTTTTTCTTCCTTCCTTTCCCCCCATGTTCTTTTGTTAAGCTATTTGAGAGCTCGGCAATGATGCATTTGTCTGCAGTTAAGTCACTTCTTTCTGCACTACATCAGCTATCAAACCAGTGTGCCTCTGGAAATTTTAGCAGCTCCGGGCAAACAATGAATCAGCAAATGGGAAGCATCACATTTGCCATGGAAAAGATGATATCGGTGCTTCTAAACAATCTACACAGTATATTAATTTGACCTTTCAAATTTTTTCTTTGGAGTTCAGACTTTTGCTAGTTCCTTTGACTTGTTTGGGTCTGAGATCTTCCACAATTGAAGCCTAATCCATTTATTGTAGGCTACCTGCATTCGATCCAACTGATCATATTCATTGCAAAAAATGGAGCTTTCTTCAAATATTTGCAATTACCTGGACTAAAGAAAATGTGAACACATATAATTGCTGTCTGATTAGAGTAGTGCTGCATTCACTCAGCCATTCTTGAGGAAGTGCAGGGGCCTGCCAAAATTGGAGTATGCATAATCTGGATTTTTTGAATTTCCCTCTCCAAGTGGGCCTTACTTGTGTGGAACATAATAATTTTTGTAGTGTCATTTGTGTGAAAGAAATTGGAAGTTTTTACAACTTTTTATATGGTCAACTGTGCTTATTTTATGGGTCAAGTTTTACAAATTTTTGATTAATCTGTCACACCTTTTAAAAAAATGAAGCCTGTGATTAGTTTTACTTGATTGTGCAATAAATTGGAGAATTCCATCATTAGCTTAGTTTCTGGGAATCTATTAGTGAAGTTGTTGCTAGCGGTTTTATGGTCTTTCTTGCCTTTTGGCTCCTTGAAATGCTACTATGGTTTTTTAGTCTCCAAGTGATTATGCAAATCCCACAATGAGGCTTTTTGTTTTGAAGATCAGCAGCTACATCCATCTGCTGACCCTTGGTGACCTTGTTGCCTGGAATTTATAGGACAGTTGTGCAGCATTCTGAATTTCTTCTAGCAGAAAACTATTCTAATTCTGTTTTTTCGGCATTAGATACTTTCAGTAGTGGTCTGTGTGGAACCTCACATTATTGATAGAAGCAATCGCACATCATTCTAGATGATTGAGAAGGCTATTTGACATTTGAATGGAATTTTAAGATCCAGTTCGAGCCATACATTTGAAGTGCTATATTGCAATAGCAAGCAACAGAAAATAATATGCACTAGAAAGTGGGATTGATCAATTGTAACATGTGATTGATCAATTGTAACATGTGATTCAAGCTGATGATGAAACCTATTACCTCTCTGTCATCACTGTTCATTTTCCAGGCTATTATTGATTGCATGCTTAGCATGACCCGGTTGGCAACTATTTGCTGGACTGATTATCATCATGGTGGGATGCTAATCAGTCAGATACACAATCTATCTTCAGGAATATCATGAAGATAACAATTAAATTGCTATAATAAATTTGAAGTTTACAAAATACACCACCAGGGCAGCCAATGTTAATTCCTCATGAGATTGATCACCTCTGAGATGCAAAGAGATACGCCCTTCTCCCTTTATCTTTAGAAGAAGAGAACACACCTTTGAAGTCTCATGTTTCTTTTGTGTAAGTTTATGGGAGTAAGCAAGTGGAAAGGGGGTTCTATGCCATTGTGTCACCAGGTTACCAGCTGAAAGAGATGCCCATATAAGAGGTTATATCTTACATTATTCTATTAAACCTAATCGCCCCTGCATTTTGTTCAAGGAATACAGCTGCCTATCCATGCATCTAAACTAAGTACTTTGACTTATGGTGGTGACTACTCTTTCTATGTTGTCCATGGGATTGATCACTGAATTTTGGTATTGCTTTATTTGTCAAGAACAGTGTTCATATTATCGATAAATATTTATTTATCGGTGGCTTGGAAAAAGATTTTATCATTTTTATTGGAGATATTATTGTTTTTTTGGGGAACTTTATCGATAAAATAGAAAAAATAGAAAAATAGAAAAAATTTGAGAGATTTTCAATGAAAATTTATAATAAATTATAATAAATATAAACACACAATTTGGACAAAAATTGGATTAAAAAAGTCATTATTACATAAATAATGAATGTGCACATGAGAAATGCATATAGGCTTACAGAATAAGAGTAAATTTTAGCAAGAAAAAGCATTATATTAAACATTATATCTTCCATACTAAGTCACATACACAAAAAGATTAATAATACATGGTAAGTGTTTTGAACATTAAAACAATTACACTACTCTTGTTTGTTGACATCTTCAAATTTCAACTTGAAATATATCAAATCAAAACAAATTGATTTTTTTCCTTTCTTATCTACACAATATCAACATTTTAGACTTAAACACTCTTGAACATGTAAATCTTCACAATTTATGTATCCAACAATGTCTAAAAAGGACTCTAGACATTCAAGACTAATCAAAAAACATATTTATAAATTTTAGGAAATAATTTTATTTGTCACAATTTAAAAAATATTTATAATCAATATTAAATTATAAAAAATGAAAAATCTATTTCCAGACCAAACTTTACTTAAAACAGCTAACTAAATTACATTTATCATGACTCAGATACTGATTTTTTAATGAAATATAGTTTTAGGGTTTACCCCCAAAATTCATAATTTTACAAACAAAAAAATAATAATAGTATTTTTTTTGCTGAAAATCTGTGGTTTTCAATAAATTTTATTTTGAATTTGTGTTTTCATTCATAAATAGGGATTAATTTGGGATGAATAAAATGATTTAGGGATTTTCACTAAATCGTGCATTCATCCCCAATCTGCCCAAATTTGATGGATTTGGTTGTGCAAATTTGTTTAAATGAATACTTTAATGCAATACAAGTATGAATTACATGATTTTAAACAAAATAAACATAAAAAACTGTGAAAAATGCACTTTTATATCTACACAATGTCCGAACGTCTGATTCGAAAAATAAGATTTTGATCTTGAAAATGGAGTTTTTCTCCCACAAAATTGATAATGAATCTTTCATTTTTTATAGTAGAATGTAAAAATGGGGGAAAGAAGAAGAAAAAAATGGTTTAGAGGGGGTTTTCGCACCTCATAGCCGCCAAAAATGCCCCCTCCCACACATCCCTATTTTACCAGAAATATCGATAAAATCTTGAATTTATCGATAAAATGTCAATATTATCAATAATATCTACGATATTATCGATAATCACAGTAAAACAACAGTAATATCAATTTTCATCATGACGGTCAGTGCCTAAAACTATATTATCGACAATAATATCGTTGATAATATCGATAATGCAATCACTGGTCAAGAATTATAAAGAACTTTAGTAGTGATAACAAAAAATAAATGGTCCAAATCTTAGGATGTGTTTGGAACAGGGAAAAGAGGTGAAAATATCTTTTCATCCTTTTTTCAACCCTTTTAATTGATATAACATATATCTATCTCGACAACCTTACTTTTTCTTCACTATTACCTATATTTCAATCATAATCAACTATCTTTTCAGTTGAAAAGCATATCTTTTTTTATCTTTATGTACTTTATTTCTAATATTACCCCTATTTTGTCACTTCATTTCCTTCTTTTTCCTCCTCTTTTCCAGATTCCACTTTTTCTTCCCATTTTCCTCCTCTTTTTACAACTCTCAAAGTGGTCCTTAAAATCTTTAGAAAGGAAGCTTTGAGTAGTAGACTCACAGAAACCACTTAATAACTCCCAGACCATTAGATTTGTCCATACCTTATATAGGATCAATTGAATGGATTATTTGTTGGACCAATCTTTTAATCTTCTTGATGCATGCTCCATGTGCCACCATTGTCAACCTTATGGTGGGAACATGCATTAAGGTTAATTGTCATTCCATTTTGTGCCTCTTCTTTACATATTCTATTCATCTCCATTAGTGACATTGTACCTTAGCAGTTCTTTGATGCTTTTAGGTGCTTGAGTTCTTTGATGTCTCAAAATGTATTTTTTATCTACTAGTTTTCATTCATTCTTCAATGATCCTTAATGATGTCTTTAGGCTACTTTGAAGCCTACTATTGCTCATGCAAAAAAGATTTTTCTAGATTCATGAATCTATGCATTGCATGACTCAACATTTGTAAGCCAGGATGTCTGAAACCTGTTTATGGTGTGGCTGCGATTCCTGTTGAACTGATTTTTCCCCTTCGTGTATTATCAGGAGTAGAGCCATTGTGGGATCAAGTTGTTGGCCATCTTCTTGAGGTGATGATTTAGTTGTGAATTTCCATGTGCTTCTATGGTGTTGGTAACATATTAATGCCTGATATAGGAAAGCCCTTTTTTGCCAGCTTGTGGAGAGCGCTAATCCGCATTTGCGAAATGTGGCACTTGATGCATTGGATCAATCTATTTGTGCTGTCTTAGGTTCCGACAGATTTCAAAGCACAAGACAACCTTTTGGAGCTCACAAGGTAAACCATTATTCACTTGTTCTTTAGTTAAGATTTCTGTAAAATACTTGTGTGGGATCTGAAATTGCTTGTAAATGTTTTCCATTTCTTCTAGATGGAAGACATACATACTGACTCAAGGTCCTTTGAATGCTCTATTATATCTTCTCTAATCACTCTATATACATCTACTCAAAATGTTGATGTTCGTGCTGGATCATTGAAAATTTTGCTTCACGTTCTGGAGGTAACTTTGTTCAAATCTTAGTTCCATGTTTGATGAATATGTTCAACTCTCTCTCTCTCTCTCTCTCTCTCTCTCTCTCTCT
>JAYJMB010021513.1:0-14843 GCA_036873735.1 Pouteria campechiana | reverse complement strand
TTTGTTCAAATCTTAGTTCCATGTTTGATGAATATGTTCAACTCTCTCTCTCTCTCTCTCTCTCTCTCTCTCTCTCTTTTCATAGTTCCATCTTTGACATCTCTCACCACCACCTACATTGATCCCCAGAGACATGGAGAGAAGTTGTACTACAGTTGGCCAAATATTCTTGAAATGTTAAGGTTTGGTTCATACCTGCTTTTGTTTTGTCTATATTGTCTGATTCTGGCTGTTATGTGCAACTCAGATCTCAATTATGCTCAATTTTCAGGTCAGTTGCTGATGCATCAGAGAAGGATCTTATTCCATTGGGGTTCCAGGTAGGTGAAAAAAAATTCAATGCTCTTAAATGTGATGAACTTTGCTTAATGAGTAATTCCATCATCTCTGTGTGCTTAAACGAATGTATGAGCATGATTGATGACTCTGATCTGTATACATGTGAATGTATGTGCATGTTAGTTGTCATATGTTAGCTGGCTGATTCAGTAACTAGTAATGCCTCCAAGTGCTTTCATGTACAATTTATCAATTGGTCGAAAGTCCCTTTATTTTGTCATGCTATTGCACTATGCAACTCTCCTAAACTATAAATATTCATTTCAGTTGCTAGTAGAACTCTGTTCATGGATATATGCTCCCAATCTTTCCTGTCACTCCTTTGATTTAAAACTCGAAAAACATAAAATGAGTGTCAACTAGTGCATATAAAGGGGAGCCCCCAATTTGCTTCACATGTTTTTTCTCAAAAAATAAGCTTATAAGCAGGGAGGATTCGAAATGTCAACTAGTGCCTCAAAACGACATTCATTGTTGTTTGCGTTGTGCTACTTTTAGATAAGTCTAGAAAATAAATCATGAGTGGTCAAGTAGAAGAGAAATGTGCAGCAGATCTATTTATTTGTAGCTAGAGATCCCAGGTCCCAGAGTCATGTTTCATTGAGGGACAAAGACCACTATTGCATGATTGTCTCTGGAAGCTTGTCTTTTTCAGTGCCAGTAGTATGTTCAGGACAATAACAAGAAGTTGGCTTACTATTTATCTTTTAGTCCTTGTAATTACTTTTTGCAGAGTGTTCGTGTTATCATGAATGATGGACTCTCAACTATACCCCCAGATTGCCTTGACGTGTAAGATTCTGCCCTTAAACCTAATTGATCTATATCCCTTAGTTTATTCCTCCACTTGCTTAGATCAATGAAATCTTTCTATTTTGAGCTTCTATTGAAGGTTTTATAATGTTTTCCCTTTACCACTTTCAACAATTGAAATACACACAGGAATACTACTTCGAAATAAATATTTCTAGGCGCTGACAATGTGAGCTTCTCATTACCAATAATGTCCCAAACAATGTTCACTGGGAATTATAATGCTTTGCAGTTCCCATTTCATTCTATTACTCAACTATAATGAATCAGTCTCCTTGCCAAATCACAGGAAATTAACCTGTTGAAATCTGTTTCTTTCATTATTTATTCAGACATTTCCAAATCATAGGAAATTTACCCATGTGGAATCTGTTTTCTTCATTCTTTTTCAGTCATTGCCAAATCATAGGAAATTGACCGATTTGGGATCTGTTTGTGTCATTCTTAGTCATTAACGTTCTGATTCTTGGATAGTTGATCGATTTGTTACTTATCTGTGATTCCTCAAGAAACTTTGTTTGCTCTTTTCTACTACGATTATAATTGCTTGACAATGCTTGCTAAATTCTAATCTAGTTGCTTATTTCAATTATTTGCTGCAGATGCGTGGAAGTCGCTGGAGCATACAGTTCGCAAAAGACAGAGATAAATATAAGCTTGACAGCTATAGGGCTCCTCTGGACTGCAACTGATTTTATTGCCAGGGGTCTGTTTCTTGCAAAAAATGATGAAAATGAAACAGGTTGCACTGTTCTTATAACAATTACCTTCTTTTATGTTGATGAAAATATCACCTATCGATATCAGCAATCTGTTTGGCATCTGAATTCTCACTGTTTGACTTCTGAATATTGTAGGGGTGACTGACACACAATCTGATCCAAGGAAGGAACAAACTATTGAAAACTTGGACAATCAAAAGACTTCTATTACTACCAATGAAGTGCATGGTCAAGTTGGCATAATAAACACTATTGATCGAGATAGGTTATTATTTTTGGTATTCTCCATACTTCAGAAACTTGGAGCAGATGAGAGGCCAGAAGTAAGCTGCCTTTTTTTTATTTTTTATACCACTAGCATTTTTTATTTTCAGTGGTGAAATGTCGGAACTCTGCCAATAGGAGCATTGCTCTTATTTCCAGTCCATTTATGATTCACTTATTTTTAAAACTACATTTTATACGTTCTGTTTTTTTTGGCTAATTTAAAAACCTTTAAAATTAGTCAAACAAAAACCGAATATATGGAATATAATTTTAATAATAACAGAATTGTAAATGAGGAAATCATTGGATCTGGTAGTACCACAAAATGACCTTTTTAGGTATTTGAGATCTATACTATAAGAAGATGGAGAAATTGATAAAGATATCACCTATAGAATTCAAACCAGATAGAAGAAATGATGTTTTGCTTTTGGAATTTTATGTGATCGCCGAGTGCTAATTAGATTAAAAGAAATTTTTTGTAGGATAGTTATAAGACCAGTTGTGCATTTGGAGGTAAAATGTTGGGCAATTAAAGTACGACATATACATAAATTGAATGTAGCTGAAATTGGAATGTTGAGATGATGAGTAAGGGTGCAATTTGGGTCGATCTTAACCCGAACCTGACCTTAGAAAACCAATGTTAGGGTTGGCTTTTTTAAACTTGAGATTTTAACCCACCCAGATTTTAACTAGGGGTTAAGAGTTTAATGAAACTCGACCTAAAAAGCTTGAATTTAATATATATATATATATATATCCCTTAGTACATACTTTTCGCAAATAAGCTTATGCCTAGACATGATTTTTAAAAAATTTATCGCATTAATATGTCTTTATGTCCATTTCTAATGCTCTTGAATATTTTTTTTGTAAAAAATACTTTTCAAATTTAGTTTTTTAAAATAAAATATTCTGTAGAAATTTATTGTGTTCTTGGAATATTTATAAGGTTGTAAATTGGCAATGTGATATTTGATTTCTCTACTTTATATCGCATATTTTTTGGAGAAATTTTGTAATCATTTTTTAATTACATGTTAGTTTAATTGACTAGGTTTTGATAATTTGAAGCCTTGCTTTAAATAAAATATGAATTGTAAAAAGTTTTGAATTGAAAATCATAGGTAACATGAAGTTCAACTCTAAGTTCAACCTGAAGTTTAACCCAAATCCGGATTGAACTCAAACCAAAACCAAACAATAGGGGGTTGATGTTTTAAAAATAGGGCTTGGGCTAACTAAAACCTGAGTCAACTCAACTTGAGTTGCACCCTTATGAATGAGCGGTAAAATAAAATAATTAAATAATTAAAGAAAACATAAAGGTAGAATCATTAGGTAATAAAATGAAAGAAAGTAGACTTAGGTAGTTTGTTCATGTAAAACGGAGACCAGAAGTGATCAGTTAGGAGGAATAAATTTATCACAATAGAAAGTTGTAAGAAAACTAGGGAAAGGTTGGAAGAAACTTGGTTAGAGGTTATTAAGAAAGATGTGAAAGTGATTGGACTTAATAAGGAGATCACTCAATATCAACAAGAATAGCACAACATAATCCACGTGCCTGTCCCTCTGATGAGGGAAACAGCTTTTTGATGATGATGAGTGGTGAAATGTGTGAAAGCATGATCTAGAAAATGTCTGAAAAGCTGTTGGGGGTGAGGTGGTGGGGTTGTTCTTTAAAGCTTGTCTCAAGGGGCGTGTCCACCTGAAACATTCTAACTGCCCAACTCAAAATGTGATGCACTTCAGGTTTCGTAAAGCATGATGTGTGGTAAGCATCAGCATGAGGTTTTTGCTTACATTCTTCATTGAAGTCATTAATTTGTGTTTGTTGGCACTTCTTCTTTTCTACTAAAAACGAACGTTTGTCACGTTAGCTTGTTTCCATATTTGTTTCAAATGCTGAAAGTGAAATATGAGTCTGAAGACCAAATATCACCAAATGCATTAACTATAATAAGGAAAAAGAAATGGTAAATTTCAATTTTTTCTGTCCTGAAATCTTAGTCATTCACACAAGAAAGGTAAACATGATCTTAAGTTCTTTGGTTGGTTGATTTTCGTTGAACTCTGTGCTGAATTCATAGCCCTGACTTTGTAGGGTCACTTTTTTCATCTTAAAAATGTGGTGTGTGAGTAATTATACCAGACAGAGTATGTGATGCAGGACAGAAGTATATTTCATATCTACTAATACAGGACAAAATGTCACAGCATTAAGAGCAAATGAAAATACAGTAAAGAAACTATAACTATTTGTGGTTCTCTAATAAGCTATGGTAAAGTGTGACTTCTTGAGTTCAAAGGAAAGAGAGTTTACTACTTATGGATGTTTTTAACTAATTCAATTCTTTAGCTGACCAATTTCATCAATAAATCATTTAGGATCCATTTGGATAGGTGTAAAAGTGATGGGTTTGAAACAGAAATGTAAATAATATAAGATGATGTCAGTCATAAAGTGAATAAAGACAAAATGATAAGAGTAAATTATTGAGAAAGATGTATTAGATGATTGGAAATATAGGCAATGACAAGAAAGAAGTAGGGCTGTTGGAGATAGTTGGGGCAGTTAAGTATCACATTACATTAAAGAATAGGGAAATGGAGATTGTAAAAGGGCAAGGAAACTGTGGAAACTTTTTCTGTTTCCTCCCCCTCTTATATGTGTCCAAACAGATCTTTTTGTGATTGTTGCTTTTCAAGGCTTCCATTGCATAGAATCTTAAGAAACATATGATGCTTACACATACAGGTTTTTGTGCTTTTGTTTAGGTGAGGAATTCTGCTATCCGGACACTTTTTCAAACTCTTGGGAGCCATGGGCAGAAGCTTTCAAGCAGCATGTGGGAAGATTGCCTTTGGAAATATGTTTTCCCTATTTTAGATCGAGTTCAGCATTTAGTAAGCTCTGGTGCTCCTAAATGATATTTTTTACCCAAACTGCCTTCTCTAATAAGTTTATGAATCCTGGTTATGCAGGCAGCAACTTCATCCAGAGATGAATGGCATGGTAAAGAACTAGGAATCCGAGGAGGAAAAACAGTACATATGCTCATTCATCATAGGTATTTGAAACTCCTGTAAATGCTGATAGCAAGCTCTGACATTCCTGCAACCAATTCAAATGCTATTGCTGTTAAATTTCAAGACTAATCAGTGTCTCTTTCTGCAGTCGGAACACTGCCCAAAAGCAATGGGATGAAACACTTGTGTTGGTATTAGGTGGAATTGCACGTCTTCTTCGTTCATTTTTTCCCTTCCTTAGGGGCTTAAGCAACTTCTGGGCAGGTAAGACATCATTTTGTTGTTGAATATACCGAGACATTATTTTGTCTACTTTTTTTGTTTTATGAATGTAATCCTCTCTCTCCTTTTTATTTCTTTTGTCTTCTTCTTCTTTTTGGCAGGATGGGAAACTTTACTTCTTTTTCTCAAAAACAGCCTTTCAAATGGCAGTAAAGAGGTTGCTCTTGCTGCTATTAACTGTCTGCAGACAACCATTATTTCACACTGCCCAAAGGTAACCATCAAATTTTCTCTTGCTAGTGTAGATGTCATCATAGTTTTTTATTATGGTTTTCCAATTAGTAAGGAGCAGTTCTGACAGCATCAATGATATCTGTATGAAAACAAAAAGAGAACAATGAAAATTGAAAATCTATGCAAATACTTGATTGTGAAACATATGAAACAATTGTCATTTTATGTTGTTCTCAACTAATTACATTTGATGCATATATAAGAGAATTGTATGTTTACATTCCAGACCAAAAGTAGTTCTAATTACATTTTCACAAGGGAAGAAAACTCTTAATTAAAAGGAAAGGTATCATGCATATAGACCCCAAAAAAAAATACTCTCCTTTGAGTGAAAGTGCTTCTTTAGTGTTGTTGAGTGCATTGTAATGGCTTCACATTTTGTCGATCGCTTAAAGCTAGTGGGTAGAGAGGATAATACAACTTTAGATTGAGTTGCTAGATATTAAGTTAATCTAAAGAATGGGGTATTTTGATCCTATTGGTTTATTCCAAGAAGAATTCAAGGCTAGGTGACTTCTTTACATTTAAAATTAAAAGAAACTAAAAAAATAATTAAATAGGTTGTTTGACTCTCTTTATAATCGCAAGAAACTAGGAAGGACAGGTGACTTTAATTAAGTCACAACAGGGTTTGACTCAGTAAGTTACAACTCAATAACTCAATGATTTTAACTATTTCATATTCCTAAGAGAAGCCTAGAAAGAACAGAACTAGATAAATTGGAAATTTTGGTAAGTTTGGCTATTTTATGTTCTAGAGAGAAGCTTAGGAAGAATGAGACTAGGTAAACTAGATGTTTTGAACTCAGTGACTCAACAAGAGCTCGGCTCTCTTCATTACCTGTGAGAAGCTTAAGAAAGCAGAACCAAATTAACTAGGTTTAACTCAGTGAGTCACAACTCAATGACTTAGCGAGCAACTCTCTTGATTACCCATTGGAAGCTTAGAAAGAGTGACACTAGGTTGATTGGATTTAACTTAGTGAGTCATGATTCAGTGACTTAGCGAGGGCCGGGTTTTAATTTAATCGAAGTGATTTTGTGAAGATTGACTCAATAAGTTATGATTTAGTGACTCAACTCAATCCTAGACTTAGACGATTGAATGCTTGGATAAGTGTTGTTTTCTAATTATCTCGTAGAAAACAAGAAGCAAGTGATCTCTTCTATTTAGCTTATAAGAGACTATAGAGACAAGTAACATGTATTAAACTTAATTGCACCTAGGTCAATTCAGCCTAATCATTATTAGCACTAATGACAATAATTAGCTCTAATGACATCTCTTAACAATCTTTCCTAATTAGCTTTGGACATTTGTTAGGATACATGTCACCATCTACCTAGTCCTATAAATTATTTTCCAAAGCAATTTTGTCATTCTCAAGGTTTAATTTTTATTTTAATGTGTTTTAATTAGTTGTTGTTGTCTAAAACGCATTGTGTTATTTATTGTAAATAATGTGCAAGGCCCACTATTACCACAACATGGATGGGACCTATTCATGTGTCATGGTGTGACATGGCAGAGCGCCCTCAGGCACCAAGAAAAATTACTGGTAGGCTAAGAGACACTAGTGTCAAGGGAAGCATCTGCCTCTTAAAGTTTTCAAGTCTTCAAAATGTGCAGATAATTCCCTTCAAATGAGAGAGGAAGGCCTATTTATAGGCTCCTAAGCCTCGACTCCACTCTTTAGGAGTGGTTTGGAAAAGATCTCGACTCCAATTCTGGGATCCCTATTGTTCTTTGACTCTGCTCCTTGACATAGATGCAATCTGGCAGCATCAACGGTGTTGCATTGATTATGATCCTACCACAATTTAGTTCCGGCCTAGTTTAAGATTTAGTATCTTGGCGTGCATTTTCCAATCAAACAATGTTGCCGGAAATACCATTTGTATTATCCAAACACTAAAGAGGTAAGTTGATTGAATTATGAAATTACTTGAATGCCTGGATTGGAGATGATGTCTAGAAATGCCAGTTGAATCCAGCTAAACAAATGCTCGAATTGACTTTGTTGGCCACACAACGCTAACTGCACTATAGCCTATTAGTTTGTAGTTGGTTTAGATTTATAAGTGGACCCCACCACATTTCATTTATTACCATGGTCGAGGCATGAAATTCACTAATCCAGGCGGCTAGTCTGATCGTTTTCATTTTAAAATGAATGGATGCTTGATAATTTTGGAATGAATCTCATTAACATAGCTTCGCCAAGAACTTGGTTGTACATCGTGAGATGGGTCCACTCCCAGCATGATTGTTATCACGTTGATTTTTCAAATGGCTTGAAATATTGTGCATTCCACCATGTTGATTTCCAATGGCTTCTAATATTATGCATTACAGCATGTTGATTTTTGCAAAGGGCCATCCATCGTCTGAAATTTCATGCATGGTACCACGTTGATTTCCAATGGCTTCACCAACTCTAGTTGCACTCTGATTTACCACCATTGCATAGCAATTGCATTCTTGACTTTGATTGCGTGCCCTTGAAATAGGTTTGGGAACCTGATTGCGCTCCCAGCTGAAGATAGATTGTATTGTGACTACACACCCTGAGTTTAATTGAAAACCTCATCTAGTTGTGCTCTAAGTACGGTCCAAGGAGATGCATTTCCCATTTAAACTTTGGTTGCACTCCCAAGGAAGTAAGTCTCCAATGGAGTCTATTTCAACCATGCACTTTGCTGAAGCGAGCTTGACCGCACATCATTGCAAAGTTTTCCAATTGTTACTCTGATTGAGCTACTTTGGGTTCTTCTTCAATTGCGTGCCTAATTGGGGCAAGCATGACTGTGCGCGTTGGTTTCTGACTGTGCACCCTTGTCTTTGAATTAGATCTAATCTATTGGCTGACATGGTCTTGATTGCGCATACTCATAGCTGCATGTGTTGCTGGCGATGATAGATAGAATCTGGCCCATCTTGCTGTGTGAATCAAGGACATCAATTGAAGCTGGAATTGTTTGAATGACATTGACCAGAAAATGCCCACCATTTGTTAGGACAACATAAGGCACAAAAAGGAAAATTCTAGTTCAACGGTCTATAGATGATAAGATGGGTAGCTGTTAAACCCACTAAATCAAGGAGGACATGACCAAAACCGTCAAATGTTGCAGGCCACATTTATTTAAGCCAAGATGGATGAAGTGTCCACCCTTAGCTGATTTTGAACAGTTGGATGACTGATGTCATTAGTCTTAATACATATAACTTATCTCTACGGTCTCTCATAGGCTAAATAGAAGAGATTGTCCGCTTATTTTCCATAGGATATTGGAAAATATGACTCATCCAAACACTCAATTGTCTAAATCTAAGATCAAGCTGAGTCATGGAGTTATGACTCACCGAGTCAATCCTAGTAAAACCATTTCAATTAAATCAAAACCCAGTCCTCGCTGAGTCACTGAGTCATAACTGACTAAATGAAATCCAGTCAATGACCTAGTGCTATTTTTCCTTAGTTTCTCATGGGTAATCAAGAGAGTTGAACCTTCGTTGAATCATCAAGTCATGACTCATTCATTGAGTTAAACTCAGTTAACCTAGTCTTGCTTTTCCTAAGCTTTTCGTGGATAATCAAAAGAGTCAAGTTCTCACTAAATTCCTGAGTTGTGACTCATTGAATCTAAAACGCCTAGTCTACCTGGTCTCATTCTTTCTAGGTTTCTCTTTGAAATATGAGATAGCTAAACTTACCAAAATTTTCAGTTTACTTAATCCTGCTGTTCCTAGATTTCTCTTAAGAATATGACACAATTGAAATCATCGAGTCATTGAATTGTGACCCACTAAGTCAAACCCTGTTGTGACACAGTTAATGTCATTCGTCCTTCCTAAGCTTCTTACAGTTACAAGGAGATCCAAGCAACATATTTACCTGTTTTTTCTGGTTTCTTTTTATCTAAATATAAAGTTATCACCTGGTCTTAGATCCTTCCTAGGATAAACCAATAAGATCAATACACTTCATTCTTTAGATTGACTCAATATCTAGCAACCCAATATAGAGTTGTGTCATCATCTGTGCCCACTAGCTTGAGGCGATTCACAAAATTTCAAGTCATCATAATGCGCTCAACAATAATAAAGGAGCACTTCCACTCAAAGGAGAGTATTTCTTTTTGGGTCTCTATATGTATTATATTTTTCTTTTTAATCAAGAATTTTCTTTCCTTGTGAAGACGTAATTAGGACCACTTTTAATCTTGGATGTAAACATATAATTTTCTAATGTATACATCAAGTGTAATTAATTGAGAACAACATAAAAACGAAAATTGTTTCATACTTTTCACAGTCAAGTATGTGCATTGATTTCCAATTTTCATTGTTCTCTTTTTGTCTTCATACAATATCTTGTGATAATACTTAAATATATTGTTCTGTCACATTAGTGTTGTGGATGTATCCCCATGAGACATCCCATAACATCCATATATCAAAAATAGTGCGACATTGTAAAAATTTTACACATTGTAATGTGAAAGTTGTGCAATCTATCAATGATATCAAAGTATAGGTACTAACTATTCATGTATCTAAACTCCTTTTTCTAGTATCAACTGAATTGTTTTTTTGTCAAATAATGCACAATTTTGGACCAATATGAAGGAATATGATATCTGTGCCCATTTCGTTTGAATTTTTTTGGTCAAATGTTATTAGTAAGTAATTAAAGATTTCTCCATACCCATTGTTTCTTCATATCCCTGACATATCTATATGTTTCCATACCCCAAGAGAATGATATAACTCATGATGCTGTTAGTGTGAAGTGTAAACATTAAAAAGGTTTAGGTTGATGAATGAATATGATGATGTCTAGTGCTAAAGCTCGTTCTATTTTTCTGAGTTTTCAAAATGTTTCTTTGTTGGTAACTTTCATTAGATTAAAAAGAAGGATAGTTATTTGTTTGTCTTGTACTGCATCATTGATGTCATGGTCATAATTAGTAATTTCCTAGATGCATTCTAAATAAGTGGAGTTGGTAACTTACAACAATTGCAATTGTGCTCATGCTTATGTCTTACAACCAACATTTTTGGGGTAATTTAGGGAAACCTGCCAATGCCTTATCTCAAATCAGTGCTGGAGGTTTATGGTGATGTACTTAAGAAATCTCCAAACTATAGAAGTAATGCTGCGGTGAAGGTGAAGCAGGAGATGCTGCATAGTCTTGGTAATGAACTTGTTGTTACTGCATTTTCTGGATTTATCTAGCCTTTTACTTTAATTTTCTAGCATGATGTAATTATGTTTGTTGTTTAACAGGAGACCTGTATGTTCAAGCACAAACAATGTTTGACAATGATATGTACCAGCAGCTGCTAGAGACCATAAATTGCGCTGTCAGACAGCCCAAGATTACGAATGATAACGTGGAAACTGATGTTGTATGTGAATATCTGAAACACCATATTACCTGATTGGATTCAACTATTCTTGTATCCTGCCAATTTTCCTTTTATTTGCACACTTAATTTTGTACTAGTGAAAGGGTGCGAATTACTCCCCCTTCCTTATCTGCATGTCACCAGAGGATAGTTTGGTTCCTAAATTGAAATGACAATAATTCAATTTATGATACCATCAACAACCAAAATGGTGGACACCTTATTCAGGGAGGATCAGCTACTTTTTAAAATTCCATGAGTTTGATCTGGGCAAGGACTGATCTAACCACTTAATTGAATTGATAACATTTCAGTTCATTTGAGCATCCAAAAAGCAGTCTAGAATTGTATTATTAAGTATCATTCCTAATATCTATTAGTTCTTTTTTCATTTGCCTTTTCCATGACACAATTCTCTGATGCAGTTCTGATTTACTTCTACAGGGAACTGTTCCTCCTGTGCAGCGTGCAATGTTAGAAATTCTCCCACTGCTGTGCCCATCTGAGCAGATATCTTTTATGTGGTCCCACCTCCTCCAAGAGTTGTTACGCTACTTACCTGGATCAGAAAATACTTTAGTTGAACAAGAAGATGATGTGGTGCAAACTAATACAAACCATAAACAGAGAGTGGCACAAATGTCACCTCACCAAATTACCAATTCCTTGTCAGAAAAACACCAAGTTGAAATTTCCAAAAAGGTGACAAGAGAAATGCAGATGACATCCTCTTCCACTAATGGAGATGCAGATGATAAAACAGTGGGCTTCTCAAATAATTTGTTTGTAGAGAAGCTTATACCTGTTCTAGTAGACCTTTTCCTACAGGCTCCAACTGCTGAAAAGTGGAATGCATTCCCCGAAATTATTCAAGGTCTTGGAAGGTACAGTTGGAATTGGCAGTCTCATATCTGTTAACTAATTGATTTCCTTGTGCCGATTGCAGGTGAAATTTGTTTTTGGCATGCTTATTTTTATTTGCTGACTGCTTTCCTTTTGCCAATTGTTGGCAAATTTTGGCAGTGCCTTTGATAACATCATGTATGTCCATCAGCTGTTTACCATCGATTCCCAGTGGCTAACCTAAGATTACTGTAGGGTTCTAGTAATCCTGTGATTATTGCCACATCAATTGATAATGTGTGGGAATAAATGAACAAACAAATATGGATATAGCAGAAAGATCGACTATCTTTATTTATTCCCCTATCTATATCAGACTGGGCATTTCCAGAGGTCAAATTGGTTATATCATCCTCATGGATCAGCAAATTCTTGGGCCGAGCTGGATTTAAACCAGCGTATACATATTGCCAATGAATTTACAGTCCATCCCCATTAACCACTCGGGCATTGACCCAGGAAAAATAAATTCTAGGCTTATTGATAATCCATGATCAACTTCTCCTTGTAGTACCCTACCCCAATAAGATAATGAAGGAAAATTTTAAATCTTGCATGGGCACACTAAGATTTTATGTGGCTAGCTAGAGTTCAGGAATTGCCTGACTTATGAGGTTCCCCTTCATCTGAGAAGCTGATCAGGTTGCATACACAGACATGGTGGATTCTATAAAAATATGAAGTCGTATTGTTTGTACTGCCATTACCAATGGTCATTACTTCTCTTCTTTGTGTGTCACTGCCAAGTTCTTTGGGTGGCCTAGGACTGGCAGTCAGATAGTGCTTGCATGTCATGGTGGGCTGCACAGTTTGACTGCAGGTATGTTGCCATATAGGAAATGTGTATGGTATTCCCTATTATTTTGCCAAAATTTCATATTCATGCTCTGCACCAGTGCAGGACATTCAAGAAATTAGTTGAGATTTCTATCAACCATGCGCCCATAATATCCACTATCAATGTCCTCAGTTGAGAAATTATAACAGCAAAGGGATTGATAATTGCTCTGCAAGTTATCTACTGAATGTTATGCAATTCCGCTTGCCAAGAAGATGTTGAACTGTCAAGTAAATGCAATTAATGTGACAAGCATAGATGAGGAAGATTGAAATGGATGATGGACACAGAAGGATAAAGTTAGAGATAGATGAAGTGATGAACCTGCGTCTGCTCTTGTGTATCACCAATAAGTCAAGAACTGGGGAAGGTAGAATTCAGTGGTCTAGTAGACTCAGTCCTGTTTGGATCTTATAATTGAATATTTTGTAGTGATGGAAAGGCAAGTGTGACGCTTTTGGGATTGGGATGTGATTTGATTCTCATCCAAAGGAGATTCTACTTGATTATCCAATTTGTTATAGTCATTCTTTTTTCTAGGCTATTCATGTAAAAAGGAAGTTGTCTGTAAGGTTGATGACATTGCTATGCTATCTATGGAAAATGTCAAGATGAAATAATCCAGACCAAACTAAACCTTAAGCTGTTTGGTTGCTTTGTCTAAAGCCAAACTTCTTCTCAGGTGCAATGTTCATAGCAGTCAATGCTTCAGCATATATACTAGTAAACAAAAGAGGTTTCTCTCCCATCAAATTAAATATCAATTGGCACATTGTACAGTTTTGTTTCATATGGAATGAGAGGTCATATATATTTTATTTATTTACTGTCATTTATGTGAAATCCGAAGTTCATTCCTATTCACAATACTGAATTCATGGGCTGTGTACCAACATTGTGGATCTGCTACTGGGGCCTGTTGCTTTCTGCATCATTTTGAGTCTTGTATAACCAGATTATTATTTTGCTGTGAAGGTGTATGAGCACACGAAGAGACAACCCAGAGGGTACACTCTGGAGATTAGCTGTTGGAGCTTTTAACCGTGTCTTGGTTGATGATGTAAACAAACAAAGCATAGATAAAGGAATAGATCCTGCCAGAACACGAATGTGGAAAGAAGTTGCAGATGTTTATGAAATATTCCTGATTGGTTCTTGTGGGCGTGCTCTTCCTTCCAATGTTCTCTCACCTGCAGCACTCAAGGCTGATGAGCTCCTTGAGATGACTATTCTGAATGTCCTGGGAGATGAAATTCTAAGGAAGCAGATTGATGCTCCTGTTGATGTAATCTGCTCACCAACTGAAAGTTATTTCTTTTAAATTATTCCAGGTTGTCTTCAAGAACTGGTTCTTGGATGTTATTCTCAATTTCATTACCTTTTGCAGATTTTGCAACATTTAGTTTCAACTCTTGATCGTTGTGCATCGCGGACAAGCTCTTTGCCTGTTGAGACAGTTGGACTTATGCCCCTACACTGTAGCAGATTTTCTTTGATATGCTTACAAAAGATGTTCTCTTTGTGCAGGTAAAAACATTCTACATTTTAGTATGAAAGTTTTTTCAATTCCTTAGGAAGAACTTCATTTGACTTCTGCAATAGTTAAAGTTACATGGAAATAAGCCATTAATTTTTCCCTTGTAATATTGCCACTTGAGCAATGCTCACTCACTTTAATCGGTTCCTACTCATACAAACCGAGAGAGAGAGAGAGAGAGAGAGAGAGGAAAAAAGAACAAACAAAAGAAAAGAAGTCCTTCATTAGTGAATTAACCCAGTGTAGTGATCGTTGTTGCCATTAGTCGTGAGCACAAACCAACATTGCTCACAGATTGAAATCAATCCTTGACTAAAAGAAATCTAGATTTTGAGGTTTTCTGATGCACATAAGTGGGTTGTCTCATTTACCAAAACCTTGGTCAAGACATTTGTCATAATTTGGTGATTGGATCTGGCCATTTGATGACCCAGTAACATGTTTCAACTTTATCAG
>JAYJMB010021502.1:22817-35825 GCA_036873735.1 Pouteria campechiana | reverse complement strand
AAAAATAAAATAACTAGACTTTTAATATGAAAAAATATGAAATAATAATTAAAAATATAGATAATAATAAAAAATAGAGTTGTTAAATAGTTAATATGTCAAATCATATCAAAATATATGTAAAAAGATGCGAAAAAAGTTGGAAAAATTTTCACTCTTTTTCTTTATTATCAAACTCCCCACTAAAGAGTATGTTTAAAGATGGAAAAAATATATCAAAAAGAAAAGAAAAATGAGAGAAAAAATTTAGAGTGATGAGATATGATAGAAAATAATGATTAAAAATAAAATAAATAAAAATAAAATAGGTACATTTTTTGAATGAAAAGATACAAAATAATAATTAAAAATATAGATAATAGTGAAAACGAAAGCTGTTAAATAGTTCATATATCAAATCATATAAAAAAGTGTATAAAAAAGAAAAAAAATAAGAAAAAAAATTTCTACCTTTTTTTCTCATTACCAAATCTATCCTAAGTGTGTGGGGACAAGTAAAAAGATAGAAGACAAAAAGGAATAGACAAAAGTGAGAGTTAAAAAAGGAATGACATAATATGATAGTAGATAATGATTAGAAATAGAGTGAACAAAAATAAGATATGTATATTTTTTATAAAAATATAAAAATAATAATTAAAAATATAAATAACAAAGGAAAGTAGAATTGTAGGCCGTGGGGACGTTACATTAGATATGAAAAAGGTATAAAAGGTAAAGTCCATTCCCTTAAAATTGTTTTGATTTCTAAACTGTGCTTTTGAGTTACACTATACTTAAAGTCTGTGAAGTTCAATGATTGGTGTGGCTAACATTGACAGGACGACAGTTGAAGCTACCCATCCACTAAGAAGGCTTAGCATCCACCGCAAGGTAACATGGTTGCTTCCATCTCAGCTTCTGGCATTCTGCTATTCTTGCATTTTAATTTCTCATAGGTACTTGTAGTTTTTGAGTTTATTAGTAAGGCTTTGTTTTTTTTTTTTTAAAAAAAATATCTCTAATGGTTTTTCTTCCATTTATAAGTGATTTTTTCACGTAAATTCCTGCATTTAATTGATTGCTTGTTTGTTTCTAGTCAACTGGTCAACCGTCCTTCATGGTTGCTGCTGCCACATTTTTAATTATACTGACCATTTTTGGCAGCAACGTACACTGTTTGTTTAACCATTTCATTGGTTGAAATTTCTCTTTGACCTTGTAAACAACACTTGCCACGCCCTTTTCTTGCTTGCTTCTGCCCTAGGTCAAGCTTATTTTAGCACCCGCGGATGGCGAAAAGATGGAAAACACATTTTAAATGCGTTTGATTTGCATAAAATATGGAGTTTCTTCGTGAACATCCAAGCTATGTCTTAAGGTGTGGCAAGTTGATTCAGTTAAAATTTATTTAATGGGCTGCATGGAATGAATTTCTATGAAAATTTTTCATTTTTTGAATTGATGTGGACTTCTCATAATAATCTTAATTTTTCTATTATTGTATATATTTTCAATTATAATCATTTATATACATTTTAAACTTATTTATCTTATGATTGATATTGTTCACTATATTTCTGACATCATTTGTATTTCAATTCATTTCAATCAACAACATATTGCAAATTCAATGAACACCCTAAACATGACTTAAAGAGGATTTTAGGTTTGGCTTTTCTTTGACCTATGAATGATGTATAATATCTTTCCCTTGTGAGAAAGGTTGACATTGATTTATCAAATTAAAATAATAAATATAACTAGGGAATCGCTTTTACGCTACGAAACAAATATTTTTCGCATCCACAAAAGCTTGAAGATTCACCAAATGTTAGATTCATATTCGATGTGGATAGAGTTTGATGCTGGAAAAGTAGTGGATATCTCACGGACCATTTGATACCACTAGTGGGGATGACTGGAAAATTGTAGGTATCTCATGGACTATGTCCAAGGACTTATTAGAAATGGCCTCATTGTCAAAGGCATGTTTGGCACGGGCTAGAATGTATTGAAATGAAAGCTAACGGGTAACATGCCCCACGCACACCAAAAGAAAGGATCATGTGTTTCCTGACAGATCGTGTAGATGTCAAGCATGAAATGGAGGCCTCAGAACCATTCTAAATGCCTGTTTCCTATTTTGCGCATGGGGTTAGGAGATGATGTTCGAAACAGGCGGCAGATTTGTTAGTTTAATGGATGTGCAATTTAGATGGCCCATTAATTAGCGAAATAGCAATTTATTTGCATCGCAGGTATTCGGGGTCGACACATAAATAAGCATTCAATTGACCGACCTTCAAAAACTTTGGAATGTTTCCAAATCGACATGATCTGAACCGGCTTTCTGAAACTTTATGGTGTCAGCTTGTAGTTAACGTATTCTCAATCCATTTTTAACTTGAATTATCGATTTTTTTTTCAAAATAAATATTTCAATCCAAATTTTAGAAATAAGACTGAATTACAGTTGAAATTTTTAAAAAATGATTTTTACTTAGGGTTAAGCTTTTTGTATCAAATGGTATCTCTGAAACTTCCTATAAATCCTAGAGGCTAAACTAAAATTAGCAATAGCCAGTATAGGCAGCCTAAAAGGACAGAATAAAATTATTGGTAGATAAATTAAACCATTATAATGAAAAAAAAAGAAGGTCTGTGTTAGTTTGAAAATATCTTATCTATAACAGGTTTAGCAAGCCCTTCAGCCGAGCCATTTGGGCTTGGAAGTGGGCGTTTGGGAGTGATAGTAGCTGCCCAAAAGATTGCAAAACACCTGTTTGTTACAGGAAGTTTACGTTCATTGAAAATTTCATCTTTCCATAGCTTATGATTTGAAAATTGTTGGAAAGGCCTAACTTGACTTGCCCAATTTACTCTTTTTATGGAAGATTGATGTTAGGGGATGGGGAGGCCGAAACAGACCAAGTAATGGAAACATGGGATAGCACGCATGAACATCTGGATATTAAATGATTATAAATGGTTAAAACTAATTTGTAATTTTTAAGTTGTTTATCTCTCCTTTGTCCCTCCTTACTACATCTCCCATCCATATGTCATCTCTTCTGCTCCATTATCTAATTAATTTCTGACCTCCATAGGAACCTAAACGTGAACGAACTCAAAAAGGATTATTGACTATATTTAAGTTGATAAGGCATAGCAAAACAGTGATTTAGAATAATAGGTTGTGACCAGACATGGGGCCCAAAAGCCAGCAACTCATATCTTGTTTAGCTTTAAAGCTTTCTCTTGGTTAAAGGTTATTTTAAGTGTTGCAGCAGACAAAGAGAAATTCGTTGTATCCTCCCTCAGGTCCTTCTTGGGTGCAAACCATGGATTAAAAATTTCGGTCTGACATGACTAGGGCTAAAAAATTGAAAGGGAGAGGTGGCAATGTTTGTACATGGTTATCATATATAAAGTCAAGCTAGAGAGCTTAGCTCAGAATTATTAAGTCTTGGAGATAGTCAAAGGATGTTATCTGACTCCTAAGGCGTCCAAGCAACTCTCATGTGACATCCCCATCATTTTTCTTTGTTGGACTTGCTTAATTTTGAATGCTGACTACCAGTCAACAGATCTCAATTAAAACGATCAAACCTTTTGTTTGAATAAGAATATGAATTTGGCTTCCCAAAAGAATGAGAATCTTTTCTTGCCAGTCTTGCAGAGTAGATGTCATTTTGAAAGTTTAAACATGTGAGTGAGTGTTTGAAACGGAATCTAGAGTTTTAAGGGAAACTTTGCTGGCCAAAGTACAAGATATCCTAGTTCAGTCAGAACATAAGAAAGCTGCAATTTACAAGTACTCAGTTCAGATAAATCAAAAGACCAGCCAATCAAGATAGAATTTAAAGGTTATCAGTTGAAATTCAACTCAATCAAGGGGGGAATGATCAAAATGGGCCTGTCTAAATAGAGGGGTTAGACCTAGCATCGATGACCATTATTTCTTGTCCACCTAGCAATGGGTCAGTTGAAATGGTCATTGCGTGTGTTGGGAAAGGGCTTGCAGTGTGCTAATTCCTCCAATGTGATGATGCAATGGCATCATGTGGATGGCTTTCATGTACTACGCTGCCATAGATGCGGTATTTATATTTATTTGTAGTGCAATTTATCTATGAAATGACTAGAATTATAAGGATACAGGTTTCTACATAGAGCAAAGTATGGTATCCCTTTTCTTAATATTAATTCACTTTACAAACCAAAATCCACTGGAGAGACATAACTGCAGATCAGAAAACTGGCAATCCAGCTCACAAATGAACCACAATCCAGTTAGGCATTCCATGAAGGAGTATTTTATGGGGAAAGCCATTTGGGTAACATTTCACATAACGTTGATCATTGTGGGTAATTAATGAAACGAACCACATTGCTGATCGCTGTGCTCATTTTTTTTTCATTGGTTGTTTGAATTTCTATTCATTCTAAACAAATAAATGCTGTTTATTGAAGTCTTAGCACAAGGTATAAAGGGGCTTATAGGACAGCTTGAAGCTTGAAGACAAACACCAAAATCTTCGAAATGACAATTATAGTTCTAAATAATGAAAGAAAATAAAGTAAACAAGTACTAAATGGATGGATGTATGAATAGGTTACCATGATAACACTTTAGGGATCCTCTGGAATGAGAATCTTTATCTTGTTTCTTGATGATACATAGGGGTGCAACTTGGTTTATTTGGGTTCAGGTTGTGGTCAACCTTAACCCTATCTCAAGGTTTAAAACCTCAACTTTAATCCTAACCCAACCCAAAATTTAAAACCTTAACCCTAACCCAAATTCAGTAGGTCTTGTTTGGGTTAAATTTGGGTCACATAAATAAATAAAAAAATGACTGTTCATTTTCAACATTATCTAATATTTAAATAAAATTAATTCATCACATAAAATTTACACATTCAACTTAAAACTAAAATTTCAAATCCAAATAAGATAATAAGCTTATCAAGTAGCTAAATAAAATATAAGTTCAAATAACACTTAATTAGGTCCAAAAGGATTTTCAAAAAGGACATGGAGATGAGGATGAAACTAGGAAGATAAGATCAATCAGAGAAAAATAAGCTTGCACTAAGAATAGAAATAGAAATCATATAAATAATATAAGATTAGTAAATCATTTGTGCTTTACAAAAGAAATTTAAAAAAGAAAAAATAATGTAATATGAATTATGAGAAGCAAAACATGTATAGTTTTTAGTTTTGTAATTAATAATATGTAATTTAGGTGGGTTTTGGGTTGAGTTGCCATTAACCCAAACTAGAATTTGGGTTCAGGTTAACCCAAATTAAAATTTAGGTTTGGGTTATCATGAACCCAAACCCTTTAAAATGTTAGGTTGGGTTCGTGTTAACTCAACCCAAGTTGCACCCCATCATTTCATGAGGAGGGAGCAACTGGGCCTACTTTTGCAGCAAATCTCGTTCATATCCACATGCAATATTGATAGCAAGCTTGAATAGTCATATGATATACTTTGTGATCCGCACAATAGTTTTTGCACATGAAGGAGGATTGTCTGCTAAGGGTTTTGTAGCACCATCTTAAAAAGACTACCCCTCATCTTGGGATGAAGGAAAGAGAGAAAGAAACGGAAAAATCCCATCAATCTAACATGGTTGGTGATCAGATGCTCAATAAAACTGAGGCCCCAAAGAAAAACGATCCATCGACATCACTGATTGTTGTTGCAAAGAAGAACTAGTCCCTCATGATGAATATACCTAGGCCACTGTTCCGGTCATCATTTTTTCCCAGAATTCTCACAGTTAGACTAGATTCTAGTCATGAAATGATGAGATGAGGCATTCATCAGTTTCAAAGTGTTGCTATGCTACATTCATAAATTTATCTAGGATTAAGAATCATGATGTTATGAAGATGTTGAGGTAATACGTAGAGCCTAATTTAAACCTGCCATCATACCTTTTGCATGAGAAGCATTTGTCAACAGCCAAGAAAATCTAATTAAGCTGAAGCAGTCACAGGGCAACTCTCCTTTGGCGGGCCATTTGAGGCAAATACATGCAAAGGGAAGAGGTGTAATCAACACCTTGGCTTCTCTCCATGATCACCTGCCAAAGGAGAGCACGCCCTTTGACTGCTTCGCTTATGCCCCTGGTCGTCGTAGAACTGAGGTTTTGCTTCCACCAGGTTGTGCTGTCTCAGCTTTATACCATGTAGAAAGTGGCATATGCTGCTATGCCAGAGGGTTATACCATTGGATATGCTCTGATAGAAACTACTTTTACTCTCTCTCTATTTCTCTCTCTCATGGAGTCTATTGAAAGCTTTCTAGAGAATATGTAATCTAGATCTCTGAAATTTCTTTGGTAATTTTGGTCATCTCTTTCTTTTCTCTTCATGTTCTGAAAGATCAAAGAAAGAAAATAAGACAAAGGAGTAGGTTTTCCTGATGCCGAAGATATGCCTTCTTTAGCGAAGGTGGCAGCATGCGAGGGAGCGTGAGAGGCATATCCTTTGTCATATTCCCAAGCCAAATAGATGCAGTGCTACTGCTAACTACCCAGGTAGCTATCCCCCCATTCTTTCTCTGGTCTATGTCGACCAAAGCCGTTCTGCCATTGGAAATCACTGTGGATTAGTAAGGCCAAAAATCACATCAATCCATTGAAAAAGAAAAAGAAAAAGATCTTATTATCGGTTAACTACACGTTGAGCTCCGCATATGCAGTCCAGAACAAATGTTATGATCATCTACAGGCCAATCTTTAGCTTCAACCTAGTTCATCTCCAAAGTCTAATAATTCATACAAATCTTGCATTCAAGATCTGACAAATGTGGGCGATGCGAGAATAGACTGCGCCTGAATACCTAAGTTGAACAATGGGCCCCTGGAGTATGACTTTATATGTTTTATTCGGTTGATTTTCCCTCCTAATTTAGAATTTAATTTTCAATAAATTCTACATGATTTTTAGTTGTTCAATGGATTTATGGTGACACATCCAAATTAAACCAACATGAAGTTAAGGATATTGCAATACCTGGTGTCTGTTTCATCCATTTGGCACCTAATATTCCAACACTTGGGATTAATTGACCTTGTGCCCCCAACTCGAACCACTCGAAAATGACTTGTCCTTCCTTCTATTACTTTTCTATCCTTCTCATAAAAATCAGCGGTATAGTTTTGGCCTCTAATACCTTCTTAGGGGTATTCAATCTCTTTATCTTTCCCTTGTCAATGGGTTGGGCCTAGCTAACTTAAATTGAACTTTTGTATCACCCAATTGTGCTGTGGTACTACTGATGATTATACCTTTGAGCCTAACCAATTTTCTACTGGTTCTGTTTGTCATTGTGTAACACCTATGATGTTAGATTTTGATAATTATATGTTGATTAATAAAAAAATTTGCTTTGAAAGGAATTAATGCAAGTATAAGTATAAATATGCAAATTGCAAGTGGATGTAATTGAAATTTTGATTTGATTTCTGATTATTTGAGGGTGTAAAATATGAAAATTATACTATTATTATGTGAAAAAATAATAAAAATAAATGAGGAGAAGAAAATATGCAAAAAAGTGAAAAAATAGGCTGAAAATGGAGGCAGTAGGGTGGATGCTGCAACCTGAAAAAGGAAGTGCGGTGCCAGACTGAAGAAATGTAGGGTGTTGTGGGTAGATTTTTCCATGATGCAGCGTGGAATTAGGATATGGTAAGGCACGATGTGGCATATTTTTCCACACTGCGGCATGGGTTGTCCTTTTATGCGAGACAACCGACGATTCGAACATTTTACATTATCTCGTTTCTTTCGTTTGTTTCATTTCTTTTCTTTTTCTTGCCCTAACCCTGTTTACCTTAATCCTAAGTCATTTTAGCTAGAAAATCATCATATCTAGTTAGTAAATCAAGTGATCTTGCTTTTAGACCCAAGTTGGAGCGATTTGAACATTGAAAAATGAAAGAAACATCGAATTTCCCCCAAATGGATGATGCTAACTAGAGTTTTGGGCTTGGATTTATGTCCACGAGAGAAAGCCATGCGTAGATTGTTTGGTAAATTGATTTTCCTCTCCTTATTTCGAATTTTCTTAAGTTATAGTTTTAAAAATTTGGAATTTTGGAGAAATTGATGGATTCGACGTAGGATTCATGGGAGAAATAACTTAATATAATGATTACCATGACTTGGCTTGAGAAATTGGAAATTCAGCAAAGCTAGATTTTAATGAATAGTAAAATTCAGGGATTTTACAATTTTTGTTGAAATTATCATGAGATGAATGATTAATAACATGGTTAGTATGTTTTAGAACATGTATGGAGTAGTTTTGACTAGTGAAATTGAGTTTTGGGGCTATGCCCTAGTTAGGGTTTAAAGAGGATGTTTGTGAATGGGCTATGTAAGTCATAAATTGATAAGATTAAAAGTTTAATTGATTTATTTATATGTTGTTTAAAGGATAACCATGTAAGGTACGAGATAAACATGTTTCACAAGAAGGGTTCTTGTGAAAATTGTAGAGAAACCCTAAGTTAATTAGTGTTTATCATGTGTTTGATGATTATAGTCAAAGATTATTATAAATGATATATTATAATTGACATTGACTCTATACAGGATAATCTGAGAAGGATGAAAAGACAAAGCTTAAGAAAATGGGTGGAGCTTGAGATTTGAGGTAAGTAGGCGGCCCCTTATTTGTTTTGAATGAATAGATGGAGATAGTAGATATCTTATATTTATTCTAGGCATGTATAATTTGGATGAGAAATTGTAGATATCCTGTGTTTATTTAAGAATAATTTTTATTTATTTTATAAATATATGTACATTAAGGAATAGTGAATATTCCTTAAGTATGTAGAGAATGCATGAATGTAATGGGATATGAATTATCCCACAAATAGTATGTATGTATGAATATGAAAAGGGATAGCAAATATCCCTTGGATTGAAATGGATGAGGACCTATAAAGTATCTCATGTTATGCTCATCCTTATGTATAGATGTCTTCTAGATGAAAGGGATAGGGAGTATCCCAAATTTGTGATAAGAATATATAAAATAGAAGGGATGGATGATATCCCTGGGTTGTATTGATAGGAATGTGTATGAATAGTATAAAGATTTGAGCCTCATGGTATGTTTATTTTTATATTATATATCTCAGGATAAGATAGAAGTATATTGTAGTTATAGTTGTGATTGTATATGCTTAAAGGGTGTAGGGTGTTGTATTAGATTGAGGAAGAATTGAGTCTCTTGGACATATTTAGATTGTGTTATTTCGATTCATGTTCTAGGTTAGAACATGTATATTAATCATGAATTATTATTATTATTCATTAATTGTGTCTATTTACTGAGTTGCCCGGACTCACGCCTCCTTTCTTAAATTTTTTAGTTAACAGTTTAAACAAAGAATGCATGAAAGAGAGACTGAAGATCTCTAGATGATATGATTGTATATTGGGATTGGAATCCCATTTTGTATTGGTGTGTAATTGAAATTCATAATGTAATAGTTTAATTGTAGTTTAAAGAATTCAAAGGATTTATAAAGTAAAGTATTGACATACTAGTAGATAATGTATAATATGATGATACTATGCTATGTTTCTCCTAGGGTTTAATACCATCATGGTCTGATACAGGTCCTGGGAGGAACTTATGGAGTTAAGGGTGTTGTATGGATGAATGGAGGAATTATGGAGTGTTTTAAATTCTTATTTGTGAATTTTAATTGAAAAGTTGTATTATATTGAATATTGAATGTTTGTACCCTAGGTGGACAACCTCATTTTTAGGGGAGGCTCTGTCCGATTTTCTATAAAAATTAGGTAAATTAGAAAATGGAATCAGAGAAACCCACCCTGGAAGTGGAAAATTTTTTGTGTAATTATGGTGGATTTATAGTATAAAATGGAGTCATGGCCCTGGAGGACGGGGTGTTACACATTGATTTCACCTTGTCAATAGATGTTTGGTGTTCAGTTGTCCTAGACTTCTTTATATATGTTGCGAGTGCCTATTATATTTATGTTTCTTTCATAATTAACAACATTATTGAAATGCAGTTTGTAAATTCTGATATTGCTAAAATATGACTTCTAAATTAGATTCTAATCTATTTTAGCAATCAGATAAGAACAATAAGCAAAAAACATTCACAGAATCGAGATTGCATAGGGAGGAAGAAGTGAGACCCAGCCTTGAAAACTCAGACACCGTTAACCTACAGGAGCAGCGCAGTTGCACTTGCATCTGGCTTTAATGGATAAAGAAAACAAAAAAAATTGAAAGAATTGGAACATCAGGAGGAGGATGGATTTACTTTCATCCCTTAAGTCTTTCTAGTTTCTTTTCAGCTTCTTTAAGCTGTGACTTCAGGGTGGATACCTTTTGCTCCATCTCCTCTATTGACCCTTCACTAGCCGTGGGTGTATAAGGCTTTAAAAAATTAACAGAAAATTCTTCAAGAGCTTGAACTCCACATACCTGTCAAAACCATATCAGGCATCAAAGAAACCGACTGCATGCTGTTATGCATAGAGAAGAAAGAAAGCAACAAATTATATGATTCTTGGCCGAAGGATATGTTTCTGTAACCATTCTTCTTTGCTTGTAAGAGCAAGGCTCATGTTTGGGTGATCTCAGAGTTAGTCTAATTGGCTGGGTCATTCCTCATATCTTCTCAAAGAAACAACCATACTTTGTTTTGTGGGGTTGTGGACACAGTTAAAAAAATAAAGGCAGTACTTTAGTTTGCTTGATATAGAAGATGAGATAATTGACACTTGATCCATTGGTTAAGACATAGGTGACCGAAATGCAACCCCCCTAGGTTGAAAACCTTAGTACTCCACTCAATTAGCAAAAAATGCACTCATAATTCTCGAAACAGAAGAGGACATCGAGGATACTGTGAGGCTAACCTCTTGGGCAAGCAACGGCAGCTTAATGATGTGGAAATCATCATACAACATGTAGAATTGATCAATGTATTTCTGCTGCATTCTCATTCGTGCTTTCAGCAACTTCGATTCAACTGTTGCAAGAATCACAACATGAGCTAACACATGAGCACTCTTTTACAGGGAAAATAACTTGGAAAGGCAAAGCACAAAATTAAGTGTCATGCATGACTGCACCCCCTTCTGTGGGCTTTGGACATGTTATGCACCTTCTTCATCAAACAGTACTTGATTAATGAGAATAGTGTGAGAGTCGATCTCAAACTTTGCGAGTTCTTGCACCAGCCTCTCTGTTTCATAGAGAGAAAGGAACTCCGGAATGCACACACATACAAATGTGGTCAAATCCTGTATTTAAGAAAATTAACAAAGTAAATAATGTCCATTTGTAAGGGGAATAAATGCAGACTTCGGGAAACAAGAACCTAAAAAACTTCAGCAAAATCATGTCCAGATAATAATGGCATGGATCATATGCATAAACATAAAAACGATTATTAGTTAATAAACAAACACCATTCCTTTTGGTCAAAAAAAGGTCAAGAACAATCAAGCAGTTCAAGTAAATTAAGTTAAAGTCAAAACTATATGCAAGTTGATATATGCAGTTATAAGGGATGAGGTACAGAGGCATATGACAATCAATCCTATTGAACACTATTATAAAATGTAGTATCAGAATTTGATATTTTGGATGACAGATATATGTGCAGTGTGTTTAATTATTTATTGACACGTTAAACAGAAAAAGGTTTTTAAATACTGATAGATCTTACAGGATCCTTGAATTGCCTGTTCACTTGTTCAATCACATCTCTCATGCCTTCAAGCTTTCCTAACATTGCATCCTCACCAAATTCCTCATTAAGGCCAAACATGCGAGTCATCTGTAGAAAACTTCATTGATTTAATACCAATACCAATTCAACATCAATTTGCTGCTGCTGATTGCAGTTACAGATTCATATTGAATAAGTAAGCAAAATTCAAATTGACAGGATATCACAAAAGTTCCAATTTTGGACGCATATTTGGACATCACCTGCTAATCAGCAACAGATAGATTCTCCCGAAGTCACTACGCAATTAGTCATTATAGATCCCACAAACATCATAGCTAAAAATTCTAGTTGCAAGAGCGTAAAGGAGAATGAAAAACTAAACTTTGCCCAGTAGGACTTGAAGGAACACACCTGATTCAACAAGCCACTGAATCTATTTCTCAGGGTCATTATTTTGTCCAGGCCCTTCTCCAAGGTTGAAGGGAATTGCAGAAGCCGCAATGTATGGCCAGTGGGAGCCGTATCGAACACTATAACTGAATAATCCATTGTCTGCACTAATCTGCATGCCAAAAAATAACGATTGTAATGACAAGTACATAGCTATACACACAACATTTGCAAGTATGAAAGAAATGACCATCAAATCATGCAACAAGTCCAACTGCATCATGTTGGAAAGAGAAATCCATGAACATGAGAAAGGACACCTCCAAAACAAGAACTGTCTCTTCATTAGCAAATTTACATATTTGCTTGTGTTTCCTCAAGCAAATGCCATGGCATTTTTCTTCTTGTTCTTCTCTAAACCAAGAAATGGATCATGAAAGGCTGAACTGCTGATTACAGATTGTGGGATATGTCCAGACCTTTGAAATCTTAGCGGGACAGAAGCATGCAACAACTTCCATGTGCAATTCATGAGCTAGACAACAAATCTATGGCACAATAACATAATAATCAATGTTGTACTTGATTGTGGATGAGACATGAAAAGAAGAGCTTACCTTAGCATCTCAGCGAAACTCATTGCCTCATCAATTCCAGGAATTGCATTTGCTAGCTCCGAAAGAAAGCTATCCATTCCTTCTACATTAGGCAAGTCGTCGTTATCCACATTTGGATCCACTTCCTTCCCAAAAAGAAATAAAGAAACAAAAATGAAATCATGGTATTATACTGTAGCAAAAGAGGTAAAACCAACCAACAAATTCAGAAATGGATAGAATTCGAATAATAATAATAATAATAATAATAATAATAAT
>JAYJMB010021502.1:10618-22717 GCA_036873735.1 Pouteria campechiana | reverse complement strand
AATAATAATAATAATAATAATAATAATAATAATCAGTAACAGACCTCTTATAGAAGTGAAATCCATGAAATGGGTGTCAGCCCATTACATAATACAAATCACCAAATACCAAGAAAACCCACGTCAAAACAATTAATTAAAACCCAAATTGCTAGCGATCATCGAAAAGCAGTTAAAAATAAATAGAAAGACAACAAGTCAATAAATTAGGAATGAAATCGAATAAAATTACACTCACCATTGCAAAGAGATTGGAGAAACCATTGACCAACGTTGGGATTTTGGTGAACCGCTGCTGGAAGGCATCGCTGAGATTGTGGGCCGGATCAGTTGAGATTATCAGAACAGATGAGCGGACCTTTGAGAGAAGGATGGAGAGGATGGAGCTGCAAGTTGTCTTCCCGACGCCGCCCTTTCCGCCGACGAAAACCCATTTCAATGTTTCTTGATTCAGGATGTTCTGCACCGTCCCTTCCGGCAATTCCTCATCAGACGCCATCGGATGGACGGATGAATGGAAAAGATGGTCTTAATCTGTAGCAGCCGTTTCTCCTTCTCCAGAGAGAAAAATCTCATATCTGAGAATGAAAATTTGCATGTCTTTTGGTTGTAGGCCGTTTTTTTTCTGTAGAAATTCTTTCAGCCTACTGTAATGGTGGGGCTCACATCAAATCCCTGTCCTTGAAATTCACTTAGAATTCTAAAAATCAACAAGATCCCAACTTGTGCGGTCCAACTAGCGTGTTTGAATCATCCAATCCCTTCATTGCACAAGATTAGCAGAATGAGTAGATGGATAAAAATGCACGTTCTTCAATAGCTTAATTCGCCCCCAGTCTTTGGCCCAACTGACCTTAATTGGCTGCATTTTCACGTCTATGAAGATGAATATCCAAACAATAGATGACTTTGACGTCATATAAACCAATATTTAGCTTGCATATTTGCAAAAGAATCGGTCTCTGTTTTGATTTTCAATCAGGGGAAGTTGCCGATACGATGGACATGAGCTTTGAATTGAAATGAGGGGGCCACCTTCCACTATCCGGACCGTGGGTGTGATGGGTATCACTTTCCATATCGTTGAAATCTTATTAGTGTAATTAGTTTCAATAAACCATCCACGATGATAACAATGGTATCAATGATTTGGATTTTTTACTGATAGGCGTGTATCAAAACGAACGCCCGAGCAGGATTGGCACGCTAGGAGCGTTGCAGGGAATGCGGGAAGCTCCTCGTTGACTGTCCGGAAAAATAACGGCTTCGGGATTGCTAACACGATTCGCTCGCGTGTTGTTTCAAGAGGCGATTCTCTGATCGAGTGCGAGATTTGAGCCATTTATCACCTCTTATCTCTATGATAAGTCCAGCATCTTGCTATTTCACTCGAAAAGTTGGCCAGAATCTCATGGGGAGTGCTGGCAAACGGTGCTGTTCTACACCACGGAATGACTTCATTTTCCATCTCCCTTGGGGTATTTCCTTCGATTAAATGCAAGTGTATGAGATCCGCGCCGTTGATCATGTTCAAATTCTACCCTTGGCCAATGGACTAAAAGGTGAGGGAGGCGAGTGCAAATAGCCCAAATTAATATTATAAATTTATAAGATTTAATTTTGCAAAAACTTTCTCAAAATAAAACTATGTGAAGCTGACAGATATCCTATTGACACATGTTCATAGCTATCCACTTGACGGCTCGACGACAAGCTGGTGGGTTGGTATTTACATCACTGTCATCTCCTCTTCAGCTGCTAAACGTAGGCGAATCTAACCATTAGATGGTCTTAATGTGAAATGAAGCACGTTACCGTCCAGAAGACCGTGAATTCAAGTGGGTTGCAGTTGCCCAAAATGCCTTTTTAAGGCGTGCTAATGATACCAGACCCGTTCCAATTCGACCCAAAAGATGGGGATTCTCCAACAATCAAAATAGCTTGAAATCATGCTCTGTTACAGCCATTAAAAGTGTTTCAACCAGTGACACAGACACTTTTTACCTCTACTAATGCATTGGATCCAACCCATCATTTTCCATTAAATATTAACAATCTTCACAGAACCATCCTACACATAACCAGAAGCAAGAAAAAAATTCCTGGACTCCACACCCTCCTTTTAGCACTTCAGATTAGAATTACCTATCTCTAATCCAAACCGTGCATTCCAAGCCTCTCATTCCTGATCTTAATTCCCATGTACCTGCATCACAGAAACGTCAATTATTGTCAGAAGGAACGGTTCAAAGCTCAAGTCAAATGAAATTCTAGGCCCCCAGGTGCATTTGCCTGACTTCAAGAGCCCCCCATTGCTATATTATCTTATTATGCCTTCGTTTAATGTAAAAATGATAAGTATTGTAGTTTTTGGTTCGCCAAAGGCTACATTCAAAACCTCCAATCTTAAGTTTTGATTGTTTTCTAAATCAATTCATTAGAAATCAGCAAAACCTTAACGTCGGAGGTTCCAGCATAACCCTTGGCAAACCAAATAGGGTAATATCTTGTATCCTTTGTATTGATTTCGTATATCACAGATCCCATATGCCATTGATGGATTAACCCATCTGTCTGGCCCTCGATTCCGACAGGGAATGAGTCGGATGATTGTGGCAACGAAAGAATGATACTGAAGATGATCACGAGGAATATTACCTTCCAAGCATCATGACTGTGGCTTGAGGATTAGTTCCAGGCGAGTAATTAAAGGTGGAGCCATCGATAACCCTCAAGGCATCCACACCAAGCACCCTGTAATCATGGTTGACTACTCTCCCAACCTGGCACCCGCCATGGTAATGCCATATGGTCATGACGGTGTCCTTGCAATACTGCTCGACAGAGGTGGTCACGTTGGGGCTCTTGGGCCGTAAGTTGACTGGGTAAGTGAGGGTCATGTTCATCAGCTGCCCAATGCCGATGTATGGGTATTTGAACTTGGAGAATGCTTTGGACTCGATCACGCGTTCGATGGTCTTGATGCCTTCCACACATCTTTTCAGGTCAGTGGGGTCTTTGAAGTAGTTGAAGGTGACAGATGGGTTGTCGTCGGGGTTTCTGTTTCGAAGCTCAAGATGCCCAGTGGACAATGGGCCTATGATCTTCTCAAGGATGAATCCGCCTCTCAGGGCTGCATCGTCGAGGCTGTTCATAACATCCACAGCTCTGGCTATGGCTTCCGGCGTTCTCTGTTGTGGTGGCACTGTGGCTAACTGGCCAGTCTGATAGAGAAAGGAAAATTACGTCAGTTTTCATCTCCATTATTTCTCAATAAGCTGTATGCATTCATCCAAACCGTCCAATTGTTGAGTTGAATCTACAGCATAAGGCAAGATCGGCAGGAGAAAAAAAAGCTCTTACAATCTGATTTATAGATGCATAAACACAGTATAATTTTTATTATGAATATTATCTTTTCGAAATTCAATCTATTTTGTCTTTAGTCGTTAACTGGTATTATCCTTACGTTACAATCTCCAATTGTCAAAAGCTAACAAAACATCTTCTTGTTTTTAAGTATTGTCATTTTAATGATGTGATATTTACTTACCTCTAATAGTCTTTTATTTTCCATGTAGTAAATTAAATTTTCATTACCAAAATTATTAATTTAAAAACCAACCCGCAGTCCAAACATACCTTCATGGTTGGTGGAGTGAGCTCGACCATGATTTTCTATTTCATTGCCTATCCCGCATATGCAACTATATGTGTGTTTCAAACAGAATTGGGCAAGATACCTGAGGGGAGAATATCCCAAGATTTCTTTGCGGGCTGCTGTAGGAATTTCTTGCGAAGTTGGCGCCGCTGGCTGCTTCGATGTAGCTGCCAAATCGGGTAATGCCCACAACCTGAATGAGAGAGACCTCGACGGGCAAAGGAGAGGGGATGAAGATGGCGTTCATGGGGTTGTCGGACATCCCCTGCCCCACCATGGGGTGATCAATCAGCACATTGATGCCAAAGGACTTGAGCTGCTCTGCTGGCCCAATCCCACTCAGCATCAGTAGCTGAGGGCTCCCAATCGCACCCGCTGAAACTATAATCTCATTCTTAGAGCCCTTGCTCAGATACGCCCTGTGCAGGGTCCCCGCTGCGTCTTTGAAGACCACACCGTGAGCTCGTGGCTTCGGCCTTCCTGTTCAGCTCAACACAATCCAAACAAGCATTCATCTATCTACGCACCAATATCTATAGTACTTGAAAAAGTTTCTCTCATTAAATCATACTAGTTGTGATTTTTTTGTTTTAATTTATCAACACGTTTTCTGCAAAATTTCAAATATAATAATACATTTTCAATAATATCTTATAAACTTACATATTTATTCAGTATTTTTCAAAAATGCTAAAACCTTTAGGTGTGTTTGGATAGGTTGCATTAGGGTGTATATTAGAGTGTAAAATGTAGTGGAGGGTGTATTGAAAAAAAATAAAATAAGATGATGAATAACATGTATTAGGATATGTATTATAAAAAGTAGTGTATTATAAAAAGAAGATAGATGATTGGAAGAATATGGGTAAATAATTAAAAATTAGAAAATGTATAGAGATAAATAATTAAAAAAATATATAAATGATTAAAAAATAAAAATAATGAGTTTCCACCCTTTTTTACACATCTTTTGATGTCATTTGATATTTTAATTACTAAATAATTCTCATTTTCTTTATTATTATCTATAATTTTAATTATTATTTCATATTTTTTTGTATAAAAGCTTACTTATTTTATCTTTATTCACTTTATTTTTAATTATTATCACATTAATCCCTCTTTTTTCTTTACTTTTCTACATTCTTTTTTTTACATTTTTTACCCATTCCTAAACACACCCTTATTGTTTCCTAATGAAAATTCAAAAATCTAATTAATGTTTTAAGAAGCTCCACATCTACTAAGGTCTTTAAGATGTTTCAGCAGGATTCAATCTTCTGATGATAAAACCAAAAAAGAACGAAAGAAAGAAAAGGCCATTTTTTCCTTGTTGGGTGATCGGATTATGATGAGACATCTTGGGGAACTTGACACATACATAGAGATGGTTTAAAACAGCAATTAAACAACTTTGATGGTCTCACATGATTAGATTTTCAATTCTTCATGATGTATCTTAATAATTTTGGCATTTTTGAAAATTGTTAAAAAACTAAATAGACATATAACATATTATTAAAAATGTGCTGGCATATTGGAAATTTCAAACCAAACGTGTTGGTATCTTTGAAAAAAGCCCGATTTTTCACTTGCCTTTGGTCCGGAACCTGATCCTCTGCACGGTGGCATGCAGAAGAACCTTAAGCCCGCTGGGGTTGGCACGCTCAAGCAGATCAGCTGCCGTGTGTCGATGCCCATTCCGGTCGAAGATGGTGCCACCAACCTTAGTCCCATACATGTGATCGTACGTAAATCCATTGAAAGGCAACACCCCAACCTCCAAAAGGCCGTCTTTCACCGCAGATTGCCACTGCAGCATCGGCGGCTCGAAGGCAATTTTCCTCTCAACCCAGCTGTAGGAGCGATTCACCAGAGCTCCATCCCACCCTGCATTTCGCACGTACTTGGGGCTTGCCCTGGTGTAGAAGCCGGCGTTCAAGCAGCTGCCTCCACCCAAAACACGAGCACGGGCATTGATGACGCCGTCCTCGGAGATGAAGCGCTGTGAAGGGGATGTGGGTGAGAGGTCTGAGAGGGTGTCGGCGAAGGTGTCTATGTTGGAGATGTTTGCGTTGCCGTAGGGAGAGCCACCTCTTTCTAAGAGAAGGACGCTGAAGTTTTGGGAGAGGGTGGCAGCCAAGGGGCAACCTGCAGTGCCGCCTCCTATGATGATGTAGTCGTAGGATGAAATGGGAGGGGCTGATGTTGCATGTTGAACGAAGGTGTAGTTTGGAGCTGCAATGCCAGAGTAAGGTGTAGGTGGGTTGGTATTAGATTCATACAAAAAATGTTGCTGTTCAATCTTAAAAATGGTGCTGATAAATGAAATGGTGATGTGACAAACACTGCCTTGCAAATTGATGAAACAGATCTCTAGCATTACGCCTTGTGGCTTATGACAGACTAGGATTCGGTATCAGGTTAAAATTTAGTATATGTGCCTTGTAAAAATGGAGTTCCAATTGCGAAGCCATTTGCAGGGGAAATGTTCTCCTTGGCAATTTCTCTATTTTGCTTGCACGTTCCTTTCCGGCATTAATAAACTGCATCTTGTTCTTGCATTTTCCTTGCAGCTATTGACTAGCTGCAATGGCTTCTGAACCTTACTAATTTAATAAAATATTCTCTCAACATGATACATGACCTCGTTTAGGATACCTCTCAACATCGGCCCTGACGTTCATATCATTTAATAAAATATTCTCTCGACGTGGTTCATGATTTAATAAGATTAACTCTATTGAAATCTCAGAGAAATTACTTCATTTTGGACAACATGATGTCATTAATGAAATATAAGCTGACTATTACATTTAACATTGTCTATTGAACTGTGAACCTAAAGATTATCTAGATATAATGCCCAAGTTATGTTCCATAAAAAATCTTTTCTTATTTATGGGATTCACAAGTATATAATTAGATATCCACGCCTTCAATGATGTTCTTCTAACATGGATGAACAATTACACATAATTTTATGATATTTCAATGCATGTGTAAATCAATTAGTGATTTTTCATATTTCATACATGAATTTATATATATTTAAATTAGGCAATCTTTATATATCTTTTATTGAAATGATTTTGGATATTTTATATAAATGAATAATTGTAAGTATAATGGTTAGCTTGAATCTCATTAAAACATTATCCTAAACTTAAAAGTAATTAGAAGAGAGATATATATTTTGTGTAAATTACCAGTTTAAACATGTTATTGATGGCCCCCACAATTGGGGTTTTATCCGGAAGCTGTCCAAATCCGGATGCCCTGCCGTAAGGAACTCTGCATCCTCTGGTACAAATGCCAACCGACATGTTGGGTAAATTTCACCGAGTCTACTGATCGTTTGTTGAGCCATGCAGCTGTGATAGGTGTACAATCTCGTGCATCCCATGCAGAGATGTGGGCCTCCGCTGGCACAACTCCCCACCAACTCCCCACGTACTCATGATTCATCAATGACAAATCCACCTCCATCGTATGCACGAGAACGTCGCTGCGTCCCCAGCATACATTTTGTGCTTTGTAGCCAATAGCTTTTGGTATACATGTCAATGCACGTTGTGGGTAATTAATTGTCCACCTTTCAATTCGATCCGTACAAACGTGAAGTGGTTTTGCATTGGACGGACGAGATTGGCTATTTAAGTGGGACCCACAATCTGTGCACATTAAAATTAATGAGATGCGCATGCGACAATAATTTCTTAATTTGGACACCTATAATTGGAGCCAGCCTGGAAATGCATCGGCATGATGCATATCCATCGATCAAGGCCAAGTTCCAGTGCAGTTTGGTCATGGGTAAGAGAACTGTTTCAAAGTTGTCCCAGGTTTTAGCATTATGAATCAAAATCACACTTTTATCACCCAGCTATTAAATCCCGTAGACCGTGATTGAGAATGTTAAGGTACACTCAGATGCATTAGTACGAAAGCATATAAATACTCTACTTTAAGCTTGTTTTTAAAATTGATGAGATATTTTGATTACTATAATAATTTTTTTAATAATTATCTATATTTTTAATCATTTTTTATTTAAAAGCTAGAGCAATAAAAAAGCTAGATTATATTGCTAATATCATTTTTTAATACACTTTTCTAATATACCCTTTTTCCTAATACACTTTTTCTAATACACTCCATCCAAACACCATTAAGATGGAAAAGTCAGCTAATATAGCCTAATTCATTTAACAACTATCTACGCATCAGGCTCTGGGATTGCGGATTCAACTTGATTTTGAGATTTTGCTTTTATCTAATAAGAATTAATAGTTTACTCACTTATTTCGAATCAGCGCATATATGCAAACAAAGGGTTTAATTCAACTAGCATCATGGTATGTATGAGTATAGCAGCTCTCCTACCACTAGAAATTGCAGTATCACTGGCTCATCCATACCGTTTTCACTAAGAATGCCAGATTCAGTTACTGTGATCGACAGGGCATCGAGGTTTGATGCACTTGTAGCAGTAACAACACATGAAATGGATAAGGCACATGCAGTCCGAAAGTAGAATTTCATATGAGGGTTTTACCAGAAGATGTGGGAAAATGACCATCCTATAAGTTAGTGAGGGTACTCTTGATGCGAAGAGAAGATACCTTTCTCGGAGTAACACGAGCCCTGAAAGTAGAGGACTCCAACAACTGCTGCCACAGCAAAACTCCACCATCCAAACGCCACCATCTCTGGAAAGATTGCAATGATCTCACGCCAAAGGTTCTGCCGCTTGGGTCGACTAGAAAATCTTCTTATCAGGCTGAAATCCAATCACACCAAGGCAACAAGAAGAACATTCCTGCAGTTCATTGCCAATGCAGAACCATTATTCCAAAGAATCAAACCCGCCCAGTAAAAGATTCAGAACTTGGGAGATTTCGATTAGGCTAGTAAGAAAGAAAGATGCAAAATGTCAAAAAGACAAAACAAGAAAGGAAAACCACCCTCTTGAGTTATGATTGTTCTGCAAACTGATTGGGTGGAATCCATAGCTCTGTTGAATTTAAAGGGAGAGGTTTACGAGGTCTGATTCATGTGAAGACGTCCCGTACTTATTTAATGGTAGCACTGCGTAGATAAAGAGGGCGGTGGGGTATTTATTTTCACTGTCTAAACTCGCTTATCTTCTCTCTCTGTATATATATGTATATATATATATATATATTTATATATTTTATATTATGGGAATCCAAGAGAAATGGGAGTTTATGTTGCTGCAGAGATGATTCATGAGTTGTTTTCAATCAGTCAGAGCTTATGTGTATCGGTATATTGCGTGCGTGTATAAATCTCGGTAAGTACTGAAAAGTAGCGTGTGGGGACCGAATGAATAGGTCTTCGGTGAACCAGTGTGGCAAAGAGATTGCCTGAATACGGCTGGAATGATCTGGTAGACGCCCCACCAGTGAGGAATTTAATAGAGCTTGGACAGTCAGGATTTTACAGGAATTCACGTGAGAGTCTAGCAGGTTGTGGTTGGGGTGTGGTGAGACGGTTTAGCAAGTGCCGGTTGCAATGGATCGAGGGTGAGGAGGAAAAAGTATATGTATCTGCGCGATGCAAATTTGGTGAGTAGAGTGTGAGGGACGACGGTGTTTGACGGCACTCAGTCTAATGGCTAAACGATCTGAAGGCTCGAACATGGTCGAAGGGTGACCAATCGACCATGATGCAGCAGAGGCAGCACGCGGCGGCGGTTAAGCTTTTGGATGTTGTGAAGATGGTGGCAAACACGAGGCTTCATCCAATGCAATGGAGTAAAATGTAGTTCCGGGTAAGGTCTAGAAGATCTGTCGGTACGGGGTCCAAATCAAGTGAACCAAGCGTCCATTTCTAAGTTTTTTCACGCTATGAGAATTCTCATGAACGATGCAGATATGAGTGATGTAACATCATAGCGCGTATTTACAATGAGTGCAGATCCCCTCGTGAACCGAGCAATGCCACGTAACTTGTTTAAGGCGTGCAAGGTACTTCGAAACTTGACAATGTTCCCACGTAACTTGTTTTAACCGTGCAATATATTTTGAAACTTAACAATATTATGGGAAGAGAGAGAGAAAGAGAGCCTAAAATATCACCATATTTTATAAGAAAATTTATTTAGAAATTCAAATTTAAAAGGAATTTTATGTAACATATTGCTTTGGCAAAGGGGAGAAGGCACTATATAATTTAGGATTTATCTAATTTGTTAAAAATATTTTAAATATTATTTATTTATTAAATACCAAAAACTAAATAGAATGCTAAAATGATTCAAAATAAATAAACTTTCATATAAATATTTTTATTGTTTCAATCATTTTTTGAGTTTTAGAAATTATACCATATTATATATAATAAATATATATTTTCTTATCAAGTAAATAAAAAAATACTTTTAATCAATGAACTTTTTATCTACCCTGTCCTAATCAAACATAAGTTGTTTCTAATATAATCAAATATAATTTACACATAATTTTTTGTAAAGAGGAGAATGTTCAATCTACATTAGGATTTATTTAATTTCAAAAAATATTTAAATATAATTTATTTATTAAATTAAAAATGCTAAATAAATTTCTTAAATAATTAAAAATAAATAAAACATTTACATTATTTTTATTATTTTTTAAATAATTTTTAAGAATCATATTATATTATATATAATATAATTCATTAAAAATATATTATTATTAAATAAATGAAAATTAATCTTGATTTAAATGATAATTTAAAATAAACCTTTAATTTACTTTTTTTAATCTTCTATAGTCCACTATCTATTTTATATGGATGGTTTTTTGTAAGAAATAAATAAATGAATAATTTCTTAGTTTAGTTAAATTAGATTAATACTAAAAATATAAATTAGTTTCACTTTACCAAAATTACATAATAAATTTGTAATTGTGGTTAGGCCTAGTATCCATTCTCTATGATCAATATTTCTAATCATGCTAAGTAAGACTTATTTATATTTTTTTATTTTAATACAATCTATTTAAAATTTAAAAATATTTCTTTATATATTATCAAAAATAACCATAAAAATGTATACATTGCTATAGAAGATAAAAATAATAAAAATTTACATTTTATTTCAAAATGATCATATGAGCCATTTTTATGATTAAAGATATGTTTTTATTTACGTAATAATAAAATATATATTTAATGAATTAGATTATATATAATATAAATGTGGTTCCAAAAAGTTATAAAAAACATAAATAATAAAAAAATTTAGTTGACAATTTTATCCACTATTAATCATTTTAGTATTCTATTAAGCAAAAAATTATATTTAATAAAAAATAATATTTAAAATATTTTCAAAAATATGTAGTAATGCTTTGCCAAGAGTTAAAGAAAAATCATGTTTGATTAGGACAGGGTAGATAAAAAATTCATTGATTAAAAATTTTCTTTATTTATTTGACAAGAAAATATATATTTATTATATATCATATGGTATAATTTTTAAAACTCAAAAAATGATTGGAACAATAAAAACATTCATATGAAAGTTTATTTATTTTGAATCATTTTAGCATTCTATTTAGTTTTTGGCATTTAATAAATAAGTAATATTTAAAATATTTTTAACAAATTAGATAAATCCTAAATTATATAGTGCCTTCCCCTCTTTGCTAAAGAAATATGTTACATTAAATTCCTTTCAAATTTGAATTTCTAAATAAACTCTCTTATAATATATCGTGATATTTTAGACACACACTCTCTGTCTCTCTCTAGAATATTGTTAAGTTTCAAAATATCTTGCACGCCTAAAACAAGTTACGTGGCATTGCTCGGTCGGTGGCATCAGTGAAATACTGATTCACGGCATCAGGCAGGGGATCCGCACTCGTTTACAATATCTAGTTTCTTTATGTAATAGAGTTAGCTTTCTATATTGAGCCGAATGGATCTTGATCTAAGGAGGTGGGGACATAATTCTTTATGATATGGTCTACTTGCAACATAACATGGGAATGGCGGCCATAGAGACAACGTGTGTAACAACCCTCAATCTTAACTTTCCCTCAAAAATCAAACCATGCACGCCTCTTGGCATCGAACTACTAAAATCAAAATAAATCAGTTTGGTTCACTTAAATTTTGTGCTGCAATATTTAGGTGGCCACCAACATCAGTAGCTGATTCTTATTTATGAAACATACCAAAAGGTCATCACCTTAATGATGTTGAACTTTTCGGTTGTTGGTTTTCCTTCCCAACGCTTTGATGTGGCAGCAAATCGTTTTTGCTGTGGCACTCGTTCCACGTCTTAAACAAAATGATTTTGCACACCTTAGCAGCGACCAAATCAATATCCGGATAATTAGTTCAACGAATAAAATTGTACCCGAACATTTATGTGGTGTGTACATAATGTACAAGAGTACACTAACTAAAAATTACTT
>JAYJMB010021491.1:0-41214 GCA_036873735.1 Pouteria campechiana | reverse complement strand
TTTTTGTGTGTGAGCTATGTAAATCCTAAATTGGGTAAATGAAAAGCTTAATTGAGCTATTTAAGTGATAAGTTATGGAAAAACTTTGATTTAGCTAGTATATGGCACATGTTTGATAACATTTTTCAATGAGAAAAATGACGAGTATGGAATTATGCATTTGGGAAATATATAGGTTTAGCCATAAATCGTATTCATTGGTTTGGAAGAAACCAGTTCAAGCTATGTTTGTAATGAATGAGATTTTACCCTATACAAGATGATCTTAATAGGATGAAAAGAAATAGAGTTGGAAGAGTGTATGACGATTCGTTAGTAGGTAAGTTGGTATTTGTTTAAATTAGTTGGCTAGGGATATTGATTACCCCTTTGTTTGAAATTCTGGGTATGTTTGGTTGATTGTATGGGTATTAGCCCATTTGTGTGAATTGAGATATGTATGTTTAATTGGGGATAGTAAATATCCCATATTTTTTTAAGATTAAGGTGGTTTGGTTTGTTAGGGATACTAACTATCCCTTAGATTGGAATATTCAATTCTTTGAGTTGATTTGGAAGTCTAATGGGAGGAATAGAGAAGATCCCTTTGTGGTATGTTTAATTTAAAGACATTTCGTATAGAATAATCCATATCCATCATTATAAATAAGCACAAATAGATATATGTTCATCAATTAACATTAGATAAAGAATTCCATGTTATTTCCATTCAATTAATCAAGCTCACATTGATTAATTATAGTTTAATAATATATTTATTTACTTACTGAGTTGCCCAGACTTATGCCTTCTTGTTTAATTTTTTTAAGTTGATAGGTCAAATGAAGATTCCTAGCTGAGGTTTGGGATTGGTGAGCCAATAGTAAAGAACATACTGATATAATAGAGTAATTTGAATTGGAAATTCATATGTCATTATATATTTGGATTCAAAGATCTCAAGTGATATACAATTATATAAATTGTCCTTTATGTATATTATAATGGAGTGGCATGTCATAATAGTAGAAAAATGTGCATATTATGTATCTTAGAATAAGTTAGGTTATTCCAATTATGGTGTGCTACAGATTCTGAGTTGTGGGTATGTTGTTGGATATTTTAGAATATATATTAGTGTTTTATTGAATTAAATGAATAATTTTATGGTTAAACCCTAATAATTTAGAAGATACTCTGTTCATTATTTTATAGCAACTAGTTGAGTTCCATAATGGGACTTGAGCACCACACCCTAAAAGTGGGCAATTCGAGGTGAAATATAGTATAAAATGATAAGTTGTGCCTCGAAAGGCAGCGACGCATGACAAAATGGTATCAGAGCCCAATAATTTATCTTTGTGATAAGTTTAAGTTGAGAAAGGAGTCAGAACCATGATAGCATTGGATTTTGGAGGAAATAAATAATGACATTCTAATAGGAGTATATGAACATTTGAGAAATATGGAAGAACATAGAAATGGAAAAGAAATGTCATTTGGATGTTAAAGGCATGAGTTAGGGATTGAGGCACTAGCAAAATAATAGAAATGATGAATTGATAGAAATAGTTTAGTGATGGTCTAAATATGAGTTGGTTCAATGTTTGAAAAGGATGATATGACAAAAATTTGTTATGATCAGAGTAGCACAGTGAAGTATGGTGACGCTTATATACATCTTGTTTGAATGTTTAGTGATACTGATATACATTTTGTGTGAATAGTTGAATTGTTATTGCCTTATAGAATATGTGAATTTGAAATAAGGAAACTATAAAAGTTTCATAAATAAGTCTTGGAAATTGAATTTAGTTTGATTATTGAATTGAATTGTCATGGAATTATTATAATCCTTTGGTTAAAGCGGTGTGTAAATTTTGTTAAGTATTTGATTATTTGATTACACATGGCATGCTCTTTGATAAATTTTGAATGTGATGGATGGTATGCTTATCCATGATTGAATAAATTTGTTTGTGAAAACTTGAATTGAATGAATTGGATAAGGGATAGTAACTATCCCATTTGTAAATTATATGGATTGTAAGTGATATGCAAATGTTATGAATTAAGAGAATAAAAGTATGTATTTTGGTAATTGTTTGTAAGTTATTAAATTAGCTAATTGTGAAATTACAATGTTATTGTGATTGTATAATGAAATAAGACAAATTGCAATTTATAAAGTTGTATATTCCTAGGTCAATTAATTGATAATTGGATGTAATTGGTTAAAGCTCATACTTTGCTTTGATGAGAAAATTTAATATGAGTTTGGTTTTAGCAATTTGATTACAAATTAGATGCATACTTAGATGGAATGCATTCTTGGATTTGAATATTGGTGAGAATACCCTTATTATGGATAGTGGTAGGAGAATTGTATTTTGTTATGGTGCCAGGATGACACGAAGATATGGATAGGTTGGTTTGGATTTGGTTATTTGATTAGCTATCGGATTGAGTTGGCCATTAGTTATTTTATCGAGGTTTGGATAATTGTCTATTTGATATTGGTTATTTGATTGAGGCTTGGACGCATGACTAAGCTTCATGCTTGGATTTAGATGCCTCTTAGATTAGATTGATATGTATTTGAGATTAGGATGCTTGCTAAAATTTAATTATTGTGTATTTGAGATTTGAATACCTACTGGGTTGGCTACTTTGGATGTTGCGGATCTTGCCCATAATAGGGCTTTGTTTGATTTTGCCGCCAGTGATGGCTAAGAGGCCTGATCAGCCTATTATATGTGGACTCCTTTGCTTTTTTTATGAGGTGGATGAAAAACTTGTAGCCCCTTGGTTGCAATGAAGGTGAGATACCATGTGGTCATGGATCTCACAACATTTGGAACTGGATTGCGGGGACGGACTAGAATACACCGAGTTGCAAGAGAGTTGAGTCCACTTGATTTATATGTGGTTGCCACTTGATTGTGGTTTAGACCACTTGGTTTGGATGTGGTTGGTTGTGGTTTAGACCACTTGGTATGGATGTATTTACCACTAGATTGGGGTTTAGATCACTTGGTTTGGATGTGGTTGGTTGTGGTTTAGACCACTTGGTATGGATGTATTTACCACTAGATTGGGGTTTAGACCACTTAGTTTGGATGTGGTTGCCACTTGATTGTGGTTTAGACCATTTTGTTTGTGGTTAAGTCCACTTTGATGTAGCCTCCTGAGCATGGTATTGGTTAAGAGTAGGCAAATGAAAGTATATATACATTGGTTTGTATAGGCCACATGATATTTGCACGCGTAAAATTGATTGGATGATGAATGGATGATGAGACATATGAGGATAGTAGTATGAAATGACATGGTGGTATTGATATTGGTATTATATTATTGGGATTGTATAATTTGTTATGGAATTATTATACTTTAAATTTATTGAGATTGCATATGTGTTGTAATATGAATTATATTAGCATCATTTGAGTGACACTCAATAGGTGTCATCCTTATGATGGAAAATGAATTTTGGAAAATGGCTTGTTATGACACGTGTTTGTTTGATATTGCTCATGATTATGTAAAGTCATAATATTGGGTGAAATACAATGTAAAATGATAAGTCACACCTCGGAAGGTGGGGCATGACAATAAGGCATAAGATTGATGCTAGCATCTAGATCCAACATTGCTTTTATCTTGTTCAAACTTCCCACTATAATTGTTACATTAAAACTACTTGGATGTGGCTCATACTTAAGCTTCCTTGTGTTCAATTGTTTCAAAAACATCGCGTAAGCTGGCATAATGACTTATCTGCTTTGCTCTGTTTCAATCCTTTAGGAAAAGGGACTAATGGATCATAAGATGATGGTGGCTTATAGTTGACTGGAGGATCTCGAATTGGGAACACAGGTCTCCCTGCATTTACTTCCTCCTTTGACTTTTCTTTCTCCTTGTTAGAACCTGCAAAAACAAAGGATTTATCAGTTTCATCACCAACTTTATTATTTATCACCTTACCACTTCTCAACATTATGATTGCTTTAGCTAACTCAGGTTTACTTGGCAACTTTCCAGGGATGTGACTTTGAATTGCCTCACCAATCTACCCTAATCGAGTCTCTATCTTCATTATAGATGCCTCCATATTCTGGAATCTTATTTTATTATTTTTCTTTTATGTCTGGGTTACTTGGATAAAATTCTGCATAGTCTCTTCAAAGGTAGGCTTCTTCAGTTGAAACAAAGTTCCAGATTGATTCTGATTGTTGTGATTGTTGTTCAATGAAAATTTGGATGACTCCTTTAACCAGGATGATAGGTATTTGAATATGGATCATTATGAGGTCACTAATTATAGAAATTATGGCATTGCTTGTTCTGAAACACTTGCAAAATTCTCACTGGAAGGACAAGCATTGTGTGAGTGACCAGAAATCCCATGAATTGAAAAAACCTTACTAGGAACGTGTTATTTCTAGTTCATCATCATGGAGCATATTATTTTCATCTTCTTTGCAATCTCTAAAACCTGCATAGAAAGCTTACTATTATAATTCACTTCACACATACCCCTAGTCCTACCTTTAGTATTTTTTATTGTGAATTTGCCCCAAGCATCTCATACAAATCATAAGTTTTCTCTAGGATCTTTTCTTTAATTGCTACACTTGCAGTATTATCAACCATGGCTTGGCATGGTTGCATCAATCTGTCATAGAAAAATTGGTTCAACAACTCTAAAGGATAATGATGGTGAGGACATTGTAAAATCAATACTTTAAATCTCTCCCAAGCCTCAAAATCAATACTTTAAATCTCTCCCAAGCCTCATGCAATGCCTTACCTTCCATTTGAGCAAAAGTTGTTATCTTACCTCTTAATTCTGTAGTTTTTGCATTAGAATAAAATTTACCAATGAATCTATTTTAAATTGCATCCCATGTGTTTGGTGACTTGGGTGCCAATGACATAAATTAGGTTTTGTCACATCCTTCAGGGTGTATGGAAAGCATCTCATATGTAGCTGATCCTCTATAAGTCACTGCAAAGGAAAAGTTTGAATAATTCTATAAAAGTCACGCATGAAAATTAAAAGATCTTCTATAGCAACACCATGAAAAGAAGGAAGCATATTAAAATGCATATGTTTAAGTTCGTAATTTCTGACATTATCATTTAGGACAATGCATGAAGGCAATGTCTTAATTGTAGGACATGTAAATTCATTCATCAATTGCTGTGCTTGCTGAGCCACCCTGTTTTCCATATTTTTTCCCATCAATTCTTCTTCTTCTTTGCTTATGATCTCTATCTCTTCTTCAACTTTGTCAATGCAATCGTTGAAAGGTAATAACATGGGGTTCAGCAACTATCTTTTGTTCATTCACAAACTTTGCAATAGAAAGAAAGGACAAATAAACAAAAAATCCTAAATAAAATAGAATATAATAAAGAAAAAAATTATAACTAAATTAATTAAATCAATTTGAAATCAATCTCCCTAGCAATAGTGCCGAAAACTTAATGGTCAATTTGAAATTCCATGCAAGTGCACAAGTCTACCATAGTATAGAGTGCAAAAACAAGGGTTAATCCACAAAGAGTTGATCAAACTAATTCAAATTAACCCAACTACTCTAAATTAGAAAATTCTTAAATCACCAAGATGAAAAGAAAACTAAGTAAATCAAATTCTAAAATTCAAAAAATAATTGAAATAGTAAGTAATTTAAGAGAAACATTATAGAATTCAAGAGTCTAAGGATTTGATTTCACCACTATTGATATCCTATGTCATTGGCATATTGGATTCAATTCATTATCGCAGGTTTGTTCTATCCAATATATGATTATCACTGTTATGCATCTAGGTTTAAATCAAGTATTTTCACCTATACAATTACCTATGGCATATAGTGCAATTGACGTTGAAAATTCATTAGGGTTAGAAGAACTTTAACGAACCAAATTGAATAGTTTAGCATAAGGAGTCTATCATAACCATCTATTTAATCATTCAAGAGAGCTATCACATGGTTTAATATAAGGCATCTACCATAATCATGTCTCAGACAATAAGTTTAATTCATAAAGTTGGTGATCAAGCAATTAAATAAATCAAACGATTACAATAAACACAATGAATGAAATAAGATAAGATTGAATTGAACAATCAACATCCATAATTGACATATAATATTTGTGTGGGCTACATCATCACCCTAGAAAAGGAAATTTAGTTTATAATAAAAGTAAAAAGAACACTCTTCGTGATAGGAATGTTGCAGAACTTGAGTTCCCCTCTTCTCCTTACTCATTGTGCTTCACTTCCCCTTGTAAAAGTACTTTTATTTACGTATTATCCTCTTCTTATAACCCAAAAGTAGTGTTTAAGTATACCTCTTTGCAACTTAGGACACAGCTTACACAGGGAAAATAGTTGCTAAAATTGCACTTGATTGTTGCATTGGCATTGCGGCGCCCATGTATCTGTCCCAAATTTCTCTTACTAGCGATTCGAGCATTGCGATGCCCAACTCTCTAGCAACAAATCTCTAGATTAGCTTGTTGTCTCCTCCTAATTACTTTAATGCTCCATTGTGGATGTTATGGCACCCAAATCTCTCATTTCATGCTCTTTTTTAAAACCACGTTTCTTCATATTCCAACTCCATTGAATTCCTCCTATTTTCTCTTTGATTTTGCCATATTTTCCTCCCTCTTTCTTCCACTTTTAATGCCTACAAACAAAATGGAAAATACAAATAAAATCTTCTAAAAATCTCGAAAACAAACTAATAATAAGCTCAAAAGTTATATAAAAAATGTGAATGAAATTCACTTATCAGTAAGTATCCAAGAATGTGTTCTTTTACAAGTTGGAATATGAACTTGTGGATGCTATGTTAGACTTCATGTTCAACCAAAAGGATAGAGCAAATGGGCGTCTTTGTTATGCTATGTATCTTACTAGATTCTTCAAACATTTAGAAATTGATCTCACTGATGATGTCCTTACATGTCCATCAAACTATAATGAGATCAATATTGAAACCTTGAGAAGGATGAGATACATCAAGCATTATGATAACATGATCTCTGAAATGCTTGGAGGTAACAAGGAAGAACCTTAAAATTGGAGAAGGAGGAGCTTAAGGAGAAGTTAGGAAGAAGAAGTTGAAGGACAAAGTGGTGAAGAAGAGGAGTTCTTTGAGGATGTTATGGGAGAAGAATAGGACCTACAAGAAGAGGAGGGATCTCATGGAAAGGATAAGGAGGATCCTCATACAGGTCAAGCTGGAGATGACTCAGCAGCTACTATTGCTAATACCCAACACACACTAACCACCCCTCTCCTGCTACCACCATTCCCACTCCATCCTTAGCTCCACATGTCACTTCAATTGCTACAACTTCTCCAGTGCTTGATGTCTTAACTTAGAAATAGCTAGTAGCCAATCTTGGTTCACTCAAAGTTATTATAAGCATACATTAGAGAGCATATTCAAGTGTCTTTCACTCTAGCTTTTTTCTGGTGTCAATTATACTCCAATTCCAAGAAAGATAAGCAAACTCCTCCTCTCAAAGCTTATAACGCCCAAGGAGTTAAAATGTGGCAAGTGTGGTAAAAAATTTTTAATTTATAATATAAAATAATATTTATTAAATTATATGAAATATTGATGTTAACATATGGATCATGATGAGGACTACCCAAGTACATTAGTAGATGGAAATAAAAGAAAATTAAGAAAAACCCAAAATTTTATAAGTGTAATAATGGAATATGATATGGATGGTGTATGGGGACAGATGTGTATGGTACAGAAGTGAATACATTGCCATCATGATGCAACCACGATCCTAGGTTGAAGCATGTGGAGTTAGGGATGTTGTGAAGGTGAATTATGAAATGTTTTATTTCTTGTTTATGAATTTTAATTGAGAAAATATATTATCACAAATGTTGAATGCTTGTAACCTAGGTGGACAACCTCATTTTTAGGGGAGACTGCATCTAATTTTCTGTAAAAATTAGGTAAATTAGAAAATGGTATTAGAAAAACCCCACCCTAGAAGAAGAGAAATTTTTGTGTAATTATAGTGGATTTACAGTGTAAAATGGAGTAACGACTCCGGGAGGATGGGGCATTACAAAGCTGATCTCTGAAGAAAAATTCAATCTCAAGTTTAGAGATTTTTCGATAACTTAACTTATCTCATCTTTATCATTGCTTTAAGTTAATGCTTTTTATGACTTTGAACACTACTTAACCTTCAAACACTTATGATAATTTTTATCTTAATCTACATACACTTATGCATTCATATTAAATGCTTAATCTATTATTCCACCTCTTTTTGCTTTTGACAAAAAGGGGGAGATAACCTAGTATTTTGACAAGGGGATAAATGACATTTTTTGTCTATCGATTTATGGTTTTGTCATTTTTTGTCTATCCATTTATGGTTTTGTCATTGTTAAAAATGGGGAGAATTATTTGACACCTGTTTCCTATTTTGATGATGAATAAACCAACTTGGAACTTGGATAATGTCATGCCCTGCCCTGAGAGCCTATGCATTTCCCTATTACCTTATAATTTTCTTATTTTTAAGGAAAATATTTTGCTAAAAATCTGACAAAGTCTACCCTAAAATATGAGGATTTATACCTAACATATATTAATCATATAAAACTAATTTTTTTTAACTATAATCTAATAACATTAACCATAAAACTCATACTATAGTTACCTACTGCGGATTGGAACTAAATCATGATAACTATATTTATCTTTGGAATCTTATTATTCCATCCACGATATCATAAATAGTTACTATGACATGTCATTACATTTCATTTACATTATTTGGATTCACTCATATAATATATAACATTTGAATCAAACAAAATTACACCTATATTAGGGATTCCAATCCCAATTTATCATACCATCCAAAAATGTTTTCAAGTTTGCTCACCAGTTCCAACCCACAGTCGAGATTCTTTACCTGACCTGTCAGCTAAAAACATAGAATGAGAAGGCATGAGTCTGAGCAAACTTAGTAAGTTGGTAGGCATGATAAAAAATAATAATCCATCAGATAAAGCATATTATAAGCCACAACATGAATAAAACATGATACTGCAATTACTCTATGAGGCCCAAGTCCTCAATTTTCTAATATAATGCTCTAAGCCATTTAGGCATACCAAATCATATCGTAGTTGTGTCGTCCAGGTGCATCATATCAAGTTTGGCCCACTCTGGGCATCTCATACCATAATTGTGCCATGTAGGCACCACAAATCTAAACTAGACTACACTGAACACATCATAGCACAATCAAAACTTCTGGGATATTCACAATCCTCAATCATTCACACACTCACATATATAACAAGTATTGGGTATTTTCATCCCCTTCACCTAGACATTCATATATAATAATATGTATTATTATACATAAAGATATGGGACACTCTCATCCCATTCATCCAAGCATTCAAGTACTTTCGTTAATATCCATTTCTATATACAACACCGGGATAATTTTTATCCCCCTTAACTCATGAATGCATCCATACATCTCAAAAAGGAATTAGCAAATGCACACTATCCCCTTTTAATCTACCCATGCACAACAAAACAAACATTTATGCACCTATGAATATTTTGTACCCCACTAACGTCATACATTCATATAGTGCAATATATATCCTTTAATACACAATAAGGGAATAACACCATCCCCACTATTCCACTCACAAATACCTATATCAATAAAAAACATCCATAGGATCCATCCATAAGTTCCTAGATTTAAAACATGAGATATTCGCTATCCCAATTTATGCATCCATTCAACCAAAAATGGAGCCTACTTACCTGCGTGAAGAGTCATCTCACAATTTCTTGGTTTTAATAGCTCCACAACCTCTGTAGCTTCTTATCCAGGTTCAATTTAGCTTACATATGTCACATGCACTACCATTTTCAACCTCACCTTGTTTCTTATAGAAATAGTTCATTCAACATATAACATATATTAAAACATACTAACTGGATTTCATTTTTAATTATACATGATAACTTCCAATACTATAACCTCCATAACAGGTCAATAAATCTCAAGATCTCATTTATCTCTTGCAATCATGTCTAATACAATAACATACCTTTTGTATGTAACATGCTTAACAGTTAAAAAAGTTTAACATAACTTAATTAAGTCTTTAATTGAATCAATTCATGACTTACATAGCCTATATAGCAAAACTCTCTTTCAAACCCAATTAGGTCAGGGTTCAAATTCCAATTCTCATGTTCAAATAACATTACAAATGCAATAATCAATCAATTAATCATTTTACCCCATGGTAAATACAGATTAACCATGAAATTCCCACAAAATTTTCTTTTCACTAAAACATGAAGCCCTAGCTTAGCATAAAACCTCATTTCTTATGTCCTCACTTCATGAATCAATCATTTCCACATGATTTTCACATTAATCTTTTCCATCTCTGTCAAAAACCACTATTCATGAAAATGCTAGCAAGCCTAAAAGTCAAATTCGATTAGGGAAAAGTGACTTACCACCAATTTCATTTGTAGCTTCCTTTCTTGAACAAGAATGCAAGCTTCCTACTCCTAGTAGCTCCTTCCATTTGTAGAAAATCAGATTTTCTTCCCTATTCCAGCATCCGAACTCTTAAAATCTAGACTTAGACACATGCTTGAGTGATTATCCATCTAAATTCTCTTGTTTTCTAGCCAAAATCACAAGATTGAGGCATGAATGGGGTTAGGGCAAGATTTAGGCATGAATGGGGTTAGGGCAAAAGGTTTGGGCATGGGGAAGAAGGAAGAATGGAACGGGGTTTTAAAAAATCACCTGGCCAACTTTCTTACTGACCAGTGACGCAACATCAAATTGGATGCCATAGGGTCAAATTCGCTTACTCCTGCCCCAACCAAATTCTAAAGTGGCACCGGACCCTACTACCCATTTTTTGCCCTATTTTTTCTTAGTTCCCTCCCCACTTTGCTTCCTTATTTCTTATACATTTTTAGCCATGTTTTCTCCACATAACAATGACATAAATTACATAATAAGTTTATGTCAATAATTGAAAATCAAGTCATTTAATCTTTTGCACATACATTTAATGTGCATAATGACATTTTAACTTATTTTATTTGTATCATTTCTTTCAAAGTAATGTTTTTTTAATTCATTCTCAAGAATCTATAATAAAACATAGAATTACATGGTGGACATAATGGCTGCAAAAGTTCAAATTGGTCTGTGTACATAATGTGAACATAGTTCTATTTCCCAACACTTCCCTTCATTTTAATGCCTTGGGCATTATAGATAAATTGAATTGATGTGTTGACTATGAAAAAAAATGCTATCTAACACTTTATGCAGGTATCTGGTATTGAATGGATCATAGCATGTCACAGGTTGTAGGTTGAAGAATAGGATGTTACTTGAATTCCAAAACAAACTCAAAGTGTTGATGGAATGTGTTTTAAGTTACATGTTTAGTTGGTTTGATTGTGTTATGAATGTGAGTGTTTTAAATGCGGAATGGATTGATGTAAGAAATCAAGGTTGAAAAGAATACAAAACGGGGTAAGGTAAAACATCGACGGAATGTAGAATATGTTAACATTTTTCTAGGAACCAGCTTGTGAACCTTGACGGATTACCAATCAGGGACTAATCTGGTGAGGTTAAACCTCAATGAATTTATCTGTGGAGAACAACATCGATGGATTTATAGAAAACATTGATGGTTTGTTTCCATTACTGACAATTATGTAGTTCCAATTTGTTAGCCTATTTTGATTTGTTCTTTAACTTCTTTTGTGAGAAACTCTCTCTATAGTTGGAAGTCTATAAAATCATGAGATCAGATGAAAAATAGAAAGATCTTTGTGTGTGAACAAAAGTGAGAATTAAGAGACTTTGATCTATAGCAAATTAGATTGCTAAACTTTGTTTTGCTGGTGATTGTGATTGGATCAAAGGCTTTGAAGTTGGTTAGAGTGCACAAGTCACCTATGTGTCAAATTGGTTATGAGCTAATTTGTGTTCATTCCTTCTTTGTATTGATTAAACCTTGGTTTGGGTTGTAAACCAATAGATAGATTGAATCATTACAAGGAATGTAATTTTAAATCTAACCTATTAATTAGCTTGATTTTGATGATGAATATGCTTTAACAGCAAAGTTCTAATTACAAGAAAACCTGTGAGTGAAAATTTGTGATACTAACAAGTTACTTTCCTAAGTGATGGAGAAAAAAATGAATAAAGCAAGTAAACCACATTTAGGAAGTAATGTTTGAGTAATAAGCAGTGTAAACAAAGTTATATCAAGTTAGAACTCACCACATTTAAGATTTCAGAGGAAGAAAAGTAAGTAAATGCTCAAAGATTAATGATTATGAACTGAAAAAGTGATTTCAAAAGCATGAGGATAACTCTGAAATCAAGTTAAACAAGTTTAGAAGCACTAGGAGATATTAGAAGATCTGAAAAATAAGTCTAAAAGCTTCAAAGAATAAGTTCAGAGGAGGAACTCTATGCTTTAGAGGTCAAAAGGATCAATCATAACTTAGTTCAAAGCATACTTCAGGTGGAATACAAGGCTTCAAGGTCTAAAGATATAGCCATTGGAATTAGTTAGCTGTTAGAAGGAACTTCAGAGCTTGAAAGACAACCATCCAAGGTCTAAAGAATCTCGTTGGAACGCAATTTACCTTCTAAGCTAAAGTTTAGAGGTTGGAAAGAGAGCTTCCAAGCTTTAAATTTAATGTAGAAATGGTAACTGACAAAACACTAGACCTTCAGAGTTCTGAAGTTAAATTTTAGATAAAGTGCGCTTGCCAAAAATATTGCATTAAGTGCAAAAAATGTAATCTAAAATAGCCAAAAAATTTTCAAAAATAATAATTAATAGCTAGATGACCTTCCAAGAGTATAAATAGAAGATTTAAATCTCTAGAAGAGTTAGTTGAAGTGAATTAAAGAGCATTCACAATGTGCATTCAAAATTTTCTTCCACGTTTTTCAACTCTCTCTATGCACCCTAAAACTGCAATTAAGTTCAATCTACATGTAGATCGAATCTAAAGGAGTTTCAAATCCCTAGTCTCATTTGTTATATCATTTATTACTTTGAATGACTTATATACGCAAACTGCCTAAGTAAGAGGCATAAATTTGTATAAATTCATCATTACTTTCTGTTTCTGCAAGCAAAGTGCTTACAGTTTGTATGTACTATAGAGTTAAGCGAGTAAGAAAGGCATGTTGTAAGTGTGTGGGTTTATTAGTAAGCTCTGAAAAATAAACTTGTGTTTATTAAAACACATGTTAGAGGAAACTAAGTGCAATAAGTAAAATTGACTCAAAGAAGTAGAGTCGAATCCTTGCTTGGGCTGAACCACTATAAAACAAACTATCTTCTATGCCATTTGAACTTCTCATTATCTATTTGCACAAAGAATTGAATTTGGCCAAAGTTGTGGAAAAGCTTAATTCACCTCCCCCTCTTGAACTACCCTAAGTGAGAGACCAATAATTGGTATCAAAGCAAACTTCACTAGTTATCCTTGATTACCTGAAAACTTAACTTATGAAGTGATCCTAAACATGGCCAGTTATTTCCATAACATGTTTTCAGAGGGTCAATCCACATCTAGAACCCCCTTCTTTGATGGATCAAATTATGGGTAATGGATAATTAGGATGCAAAATTTCATAATAGCCACAGATTATGAGGTTTAGCTTACAATTAAAAAGGAAAGATTATCCTCAATACCAAAGATAAATATACTCCTGAGGACATTCAAGTAGTTAAACATGATTCTAAGGCAAAGAACTACTACTACTGTGCACTTCTCCCTATGAATTCGAAAAGATTTTCTCCTATTGACTTTGCCAAGGAAATTTGGGATAAGTTATAGGTTGCGCATGAAGGTACTAACCAAGTAAGAAAAAACTAAGATTAACCTTCTAGTGTAGGAATATGAGTCATTCATCATGAAGGAATCAAAGACTATTTCTGAAATATTTGAAAGTTTTTAAACGATCGTGAATGGGATAAAGAATCTAGGAGAGAAGCATAGAGAGCCCAAACTAGTGAGGAAAATTTTAAGTTCTCTTCCCCGGAATTGGATGCCTAAGGTACCCGCCATTCAGGAAGCTAAAGACTTGGATAAAATGATAGTGGAAGAGCTCAATGGTTCTCTCATGACCCATGAAGTTCTAATGAAGGAGAAGGTTCTAGATAAACCTAAAGGCAAAAAAGCAATTGCCTTAAAAGATGAATCTGAAGATGATGACTTTTAAGGTGAGACATGTACAAGTGGAGAAGAAGATAAAGATAAAGCAATGATAACAAGAAAATTCAGAGCAATGATCAAGAATATGAAGTTTGGAGGAAACTCCAATAACTTCAAGAACAAGGACAAAAAGAAGTAGACTATCATCTGTTACAATTGCAGTAAGCTAAGGCATATGAGATTTGATTGCCCTGAGCTAAATAAAAAGCAAGGAGATCAACAGAAGAAGAAATATAATTCTTACATCGATAAGAAAAATAGCAATAGCAACAACAACGTCAATAATAGAAACAATAAGAGATTTGAAAAGAAAAAGAAAGCTATGGTTGCATGGGAGATGTTATAAAACATGGTGCAAGAAATTTCAAATGAGGCTAAAGAAGAGCATGAAGTATATATCATCACACTCACTTTAAAAGGAAGAAGTTAGGAGGATCACTATATAGAAATCAACTTCATGGTCATCCATGAAAATGAGGTAAATTCTAAACCTAGAAATCTAGACCTTGAAGAAGTTTTAGAAGAACTATACTCTAACTTCAAGTCTTTGAAGGTCAAACATAAAGAGGACAAAAAGGAACTAGATAGAATGACCAATGAATGCTGCAAACTAAGAGAAGAAAATGTTAAGCTCAAGATTAGACAATTCACCACTAAAGAACTTGAGCAAGTCAAGTTAGAAAATAATGCCATTAGAAAGACCTTAACATCTACCCTGTTGAAAATGAAAACAAAGAAGAAACGTGGCAAATCTCAAAAGAAAAAGGGTCACAACTCTAGAAGAAAACTTGAAGCCAAACAGAACCAAATTTGGGTTCCCAGAGAAGTTGCAAAAGTTGTAAATGCAACACATGAGCCTAATGATGGATTAGTGGCACCCAAGAAGCAATGGGCACTAACATTTTCTGCCACTAACCCACCTGGACCCATTCCCAAATGGATATTAATGATTAAAACTTAACCTTATCTATACAAGTGTGCTTGAGAGCCATAAGAAGTAACATGTGGTATATAAATAATAGTTGCTTTAAGACACATAACAGGGTAAAGGGGAGCTATTCATTGAGCTTAAAGCTATAAGTGGTGGAAAAATTACCTTTGGGGATGATGGAAAAGGTAGAATGGTTGGGATTGGTAAGGTCGGCTAACCACAATCTATTACAATTTCAAATGTTTTACTTATAGAGGGGCTGAAACATAACCTGTTGAGTGTGAGTTAGTTCTGTGATAATGGTTATAAGGTTGTTGTTTGAATCTCAGAGTTGTTCTATATTAGATGAGTCACTCAGTTGTAGTACTTAGAAGAAGGCATGGAAATGTATATTTGGTTGATTTATGTGATGTACAAGCTAAGTGTCATATTGTAAGCAATGATGAATCATTATTGTTGCATAAAAGATTAAGACATGCAAACAAAAATATGATTGAAATGATGTACAATAGAGAATATATTGTCGTTGGCCTACCAAAACTAAAATTTGACAAAAATAAGTTGTGTGATGCTTGATTGAAAGGAAATCAGGTAAAAGAGTTATTCAAATCTCAAAAAAAGTATACATAACCAAACCACTTCAATTACTATACATGAATCTTGTTGGACCAACAAGAACTAAAAGTCTTGGAGGAAAATATCTTACATACATCATTGTAAATGAATTTTCAAGATTTACTTGAATAATTTTTCTCAATTCAGAAGATGAAGCTTTTTCGTTCTTTGAAATCTTTACCAAACCTGTACAGAATGAACAAAGCTCTCATATCATTTCCATAAGGAATGCTCATTGTGGAGAATTTGAGAGCCAAAAGTTCATGGCTTTTTATGAAAATAATGACATACTTCACACATTCTTCACACCAAGTATACCCCAACAAAATGGAGCAGCTGAGATAAAAAATAGATCATTGTAAGAGATGGCAAGGATAATATTGAGTAAAACTGATTTGCCTCAATATTTCTAGGCTGAAGCTATGAATACCGCTTGCCCCATTATAAATAGAATCTATGCTAGGCTAGTACTCAACAAAACTCTATTTCAGTTGTATTATAGCAGTGATAAGTTCATAATATATTATATTTTTATACTAAATTCATATATTTAAAATCATTTTTTAATTTTTTTTCAAAGGTTTATATTGACATTCAAGTGAATATTGCACTTAATAGAGTTTGCTTATGATACAGACATCAAAATTCATAAAAGGAAGCTGAGGATTGCAAACGGTATCACTTTTAAGCTATTTTTAGTATTTATGGAGACAAATTTGGATAATGTGTTCAACATAAAAGTTTTATCCTTTGTTCTTATCTTTCTAATGTATTAAGAATTACATTATTCTAAATTTTCATAAAAAATTTATGGCTAAAATACTACAACTATCTTTGGAGTTTTACATGTGTTGAAAATGCATCCGAAGTAAAAGGCATCACTTTAAGGCTATTCTTAGCATAGATTGAGATTGATTCCCGAAAAGTGTCCAACAGAAAATTTTTATCCATTATTCTTATATTTCTATTAAATCAAGAATTATATGCTTCTAAATTCATATAAGAAAGTTATATCAAAAATAGTACAGCTTTCTTCGAAGGCTCCGAACATCAACTTTAGATGTTATCAAAAGGCATCACTTTGATCTCCTACGACTCATGATAGAGGCTGATTCAGTAAACATGATCAACATGAAATTTGTAGATATTGTAAGTATCTATCTAATTCTCTAATAATTTCTCAATTTAGTTTTTGTATGAGAAAGTTATAATCAGTATACTAAAATTGCTCTAGAACCTTTGAACTTTGGAGGTTCCGAAACAGTAACTTTAGAGCCTCTAAAGTTAATATTTCAAAGGTTCCAAAACAAGAATTTGAATTTGTAGCTCAATTTTCAAAGCCTCCGAAGCAGCCTAACATGAAAGAAAGTTTGAAATCTAAGACTAGAATTTGAAAGCAAATTTAGCATCTCTGAAGTTCTTTTTCAAAGGTGTATTCCAAAAGAAAACTTATGCTTTAAATTTATGCAACCTTTCAAGTTTCAAAGTGTTTTAGAGGGGTGAAATTGCAAATGGAAGTTGGGAGTTATAGCACCTATTGGTCATAGAAGTTGCAGAATTGTAAATTATTTTAAAGTGCACAAATCGAGTTGTTTTTAGAAGCTAATTTCTATATGTCAGAAGCTATAAATTTTAGAGTCTGTGATATGTAAATTGTGAAATTATTATTAAAAGTTTATTTTTAAGTGCAAGATGTATTGCAGTTTTTAGAACCCATTATGTGCAGCAATTTAGTTATTTTTAGAACTTCTATTTTATTCATTGTAATGCTTTGGAAGCTATATTTTCATGGGAAATATAGAGTTATTATTGAAAGAGGATCTCTATGTATAGAGGCATTGAAGTTTATAGAGGAGTTTTACTAAAATCATGCTACTTGGGTTATTTAAATACACATCCAGGGACTGAGTTTGGACAGAGAAACAAAGAAGCAAGAGAAAGATTCCAAGTTCTGCATCATGCATCATTTTGAAGACTATTCTTTTTATTTTTAGCATGGTCTATTTTTTCTGGGCAACTATTTAGCCCTCCTTGATATTAATTGTTAGCAAAAATTATTGCTTTATTAAATTCAATATCATCTTGTTTCATTCGTTATGTTAAATGCAATAATCTGATTTGTTTAATTGCCTGATCATAAATTATGTGAATTAACTTTATTATCTTTAAGGACATAGTTAAGGTAGATGCCATATACTAAACCGTGTATTGTGCTCTTTTAAATAAATGAGTAGATGGTTAAGGTAGATGCCATATGCTAAATTGTTCTACTTAGTTCTTTAAAATTCTTCTGATCTTTATGAGGTTTCAACCTCAATTACACTACACACTATAGGTAATTGGAACGTGAGAAAATACTTGATTTAAAATCGAATGCCTAACGGTGATAATCATATGGTGGATAGAACAAACTCAAGATACTGAATTGACACCAACATCTCAATAACATAGGATATCATTAAGTGGTGAAGTTGGATCCTCAGACTCTTGCAACCTGAATTCTCTTTTACACTACTTAATGTCATTGTTTTTTGTTATCTTACATTGTACCTTTATTCACTTAATCTTTAGTTATCTTATTGATTTAGGATATTTACAATTTCAGTAACTAGATATAATTGAATCATTTTGACAATTCTTTATAGGGATTGACCATTACTTAGCACACTATACTATATACACTTGTGCACTTGCATGGAATTATAATTTGACCATTAAGCAGGAAACCAAATATCTCATACTTCTATACTTTTGGGTGTAAATGTTTCATTCTTAACAATGGAAAGGAGAACCTTGGTAAATTTAACAATAAATCTAATGTAGGCATTTTCCTTGGATAATCAATCGTTAGTAAGGCATTTAAAGTCTACAACCTGAGAAGTAGGATTATTGAGGAGTTCGTCCATGCGAAATTTGTTGAAAGTGTTGGTCTCAAAGATTAGGCAAAAACCCAAGAGGGGAGGGGTGAATTAGGTACTTAAAAAAAATTCTTTACCCCTTTAGTATTAATCATCCCTCTAGCAATCAATCACTTAATCAACTAATGTACAAATAAATAAGACAATAATTTTTATAGTGGTTTGAGTAAACTATCTACTCCACTCTTCCAAGAACACTTTCTTCTTAGTGTCTTAGGTTCCACTATTCCCAATAGCAGAAATACAATAGTGCTCCTAGTGCTCTTCTAGATTCCAGCTTTAGGGGGCATAAACACAATGCTCCCAACACTTTTCTAGATTTTAGCTCTAGGGTGCATGATCATAGTGCTCCAAGCACTCTTCTAAATTCCAACTCTAGGGGGCGTAAATAAATAGCTCTTGTCTACACTCAAATAATCACAACTCTTCTTGAGTCTAGTCTCAACCACTAGCTCAAGGAATTTACAATGAATGAATATCAGAAGTTGAAGCACAGGTATTCCTCAATAAGCATAGGGGATGGTTTTTAAGTTTGAATACAAAAGTAAATGATATTCCTAAAAGGTGGCTGGGAGCCTTCAAAGAAAGTTGAAAAAGGTTTGAATGCAAAGCTCTTGCCTCTTGAGAGATAGTAAAAGGTTTTGACTTAGATTAGCAAATGCTTTCAAGAGTATTTTTGAATAACTTCTTTGATACTTGGTTACTTCCTCTTGCTCAAATGATGCTTCATTTATAGCCGCTTTGAATTCCAGCAACTGGTAATTGGTGAACTCCATTAATGACAGAAGACTATTCTGATTAGCATGTTTGAATTTTTTGACTTCTCCTTAATCCTCGTCTGCTGAAATGCTTGCAGTTTTGATCTTGGAAAAGATGATTTCCAGATTCTTAGTAAGCTTTGGTTGAGATATTACTGTAATGGTTGTTTCTTTCATCAATATAGAAAGGACGTCATTAATGCTGAATAGAGACCAACAGTTCGGTTTGCCCATTGTTCACCTTTTACTTATAATAGATGAGTATCTATCTAGCTATTCATCAGACAAAGTTCCTTTGTCTTCTGGTTTATCCTTCATAAGTTGTAGACGAATCATGGAGATGTCATTTCATCACATCGTCTGTTGGGTTCTCTATTGTATGTAACAGACAGATTACAAATAAATTATCCTTTTGATGGTTTAAATTATAATTCCTCACAAGTGTATGGACACATAGCAATATAGTGTGCAATGCAAGGGTTGCTCTCATAGAGAATGATAAACCAACTTAATTAATCTTAGTTACTAAGTATACAACTTGACATACTTGGAATAAGGTTTGGTATAATTTTCAGAAAGTTAAAAGAATAAAAGTAAATAAATAGCTAAAGATAGTGCAGAGAGATTAATAAGATAAAGAAGTTTAGGGATCCGATTTCACCATAAGATGATAACTCTTTACCAATGGAATGTTGGATTTAATCTCACTTGCGTTTGTTCTTTCAAAAGTAAGATTATTACTATTAGGTGTGCAAGTTTAAATCAAATGATTTCACTCATTCCAATTACCTATGGTGTGTAGCATAATTGATGTGAAAACTCATTAAGTTCGAGAACATAAGAACCAAAATAGAATGATTTAGCATATGGTCTGTACCTTAACCATCTATCCTTCTTAATTAAGGAAGCTCATGGTTTAGCATTTGTTCTGTACCTTGACCATGCTTTGATAAATAATCTAACTTATAATATTAGAGATCAAGCAATAAAATAAATTAAATCATTGCAAACAACATCATGAATGAAATAAGATTATCTAGCATTAATAATATCCAATAATCCATAACAAAGAGTATCAAATAGGGCTACATCTTCACCCTAGAAAAAGGAATTTAATTCATAAAAAAAACCTCTCTGAGACAGGATGATAACAATGAAGAGCATCTTCTCCCTTTCTTCTTTCTTACTTGCAATCTCTTCTTCTTCTCAATGAAAAATCTCCCAAAAAAAAAGCTCTAAACCCCAGAGTAAAACTCCAAAAAATAAAGTGGGAAGAATCCTAAAAAACCTTAAGTTTTTGCTTAAAAAGCCCAAAAATACTCAATTGCAGAAAATTTCACAAAATGGGTTCGCCTCGAGTGCCAATGGTGTCATCCTGCTGCCCGACAGTACTGTCAGGTTTTGGCGATAGTTGTCTGCCTTGGTCTGCGTTGCCTTTTTGCTCTATCTTTGTAGCTGCTTCCTTTCAAATCTTGAGCTTCTTCTTTTCCATTCTTTTTCTCTTCTTTTTCCATCTTCAAGGCGCCAATAAAATCCAACAAATAAGCATTAACTTTATCTAAAAAACAAGGATTTATAAAAAAATAAGCTTAAACATGTGTAATATATGTGTATGAAATTCACCTATCACCTTTCGAGTGCTTTGTCTTGTGGATTATCTATTGAACTATAAAAGTATGGATGATTTGTTTTTTCAGAGCTTTGTTTATTAAGTTGTCTATTGCAAGTAACAAGCGGACTACTGGAGTGTAGATGAATTTTCTTCATTGCTTCATCTAATAGGTTTTCTATTATAAGTAATAGACTAATCATTAAGGTGCAAATGAATTTTCTTCACTGCTTCATAGATTGAGTTTTCTTTTATAGATAGTAGACGAGCTTATTTGTCCAACCAAACATCATTACTTCACCAGATGAACTTCTCTGCTCTGCCAAACAAACTTCACTTCATTGTCTATTTAAAATAGACGATCATTGGCTCACTTATGATAGACAAAGTTTGTTATTTTGCACACTGTTTTGCATTTGTCAGATGCAATCTCCACTTTGACAGATGAATGGAAGCTTGGTTGATTCATTTTCATTTGAGCTTTGTCTATAGTATTACTGTTGACATGAATGAATGGTTGTTTTCAAGTTTTTAGCATGCAGAATCAAGTTGCAGGTCTTAAAGAAAAATGAGCGCAGAAAAGATATTCCATGGTGATAAGGCATAAGCAAGTAAAGAAGTAAAAGATGAAGTATTGTAATGGACAAAGCACGAGTGAAAAGGGCTCAACTATCTTTATTAATCTGTCAAAATGGAAAATCACATCTAATGGATGCAAGACAGTATGTATATAACAGATTCCGTCTATCATAAGCAAGCCACAGCTATGCCAATGGTTGTCTGATGAGAACAAACAAAGGCGGAAGAAGTGAAGATCGTTTTAGCAGAACAAAAACATTATCCGCCATCAACAGGCAAAGTAGACAAGCAAGATTTGTATGACAGAGCAAAAACTTTATCTATCACAAATGAGCTAATAATTGTTTATTATCAATAGACAAAGCGGAAGAAGCAAGAAGCATCTGGCATAATAAAGAATTCATTAATGATCATCTATCGTTAACACACAAAGTGGAAAAATATTCCATCAGACGAATGCGTAAAGAAAACCTGTCTGCAATCCAACATTTGTTACTTACAATGGACAAACCCATAAGATGAAGCACTGAAGCAACAAGACATTTATGCCTCTATGATGCAATAAACAAAGAAATTGAATGGTTGATTCGTCTAGCGATGATTCGTCTGTCACTTACGAAAGACAAAGATGAAGGAACTTTGTCTTATGAATAGTTGGACAGATACTTTATCTATCATAAGCAAAGATGAGCAATAGTAGGAACAAATTGTTGATCTTAGCTTAGCATTAATAAATTTTTCTATATTAATGAAAGAGGCAGCCATTACAATAATACCTCGACCAGAGCTTATTGAGAAACTAGAAATCATCTTCTCTGAGGTCAGTGCTGAAGGCACTCCAACATACGAGGAATAAGCAGAACTCAAAGAATTCAAAATACACCAATTAAAATATCCTTTATTATTAATGGATCTCACCTACCACCAATGACTAGAATTCATAGTAGCTATAAATGAAGCATCGTTGGAGCTGGAGAAAAACCAAGTATGGAGAAAATCATTCAAAAACCTCTTGAGAGCTTTTACTAATCTGAGCTAAACCTTTTGCAATCCTTCAAGAGTCAAGAGCCATGTATTCAAACCTTCCTCAACTTTTCTTTGAAGGTTCTCAACTACCTTTGTGAAGATCATTTACTTCTGCATTCAACTTTTAGAAACCTCCTCCTGTGCTTACTGAGAAATTCTTAGGTTTAAACTTTTGATATTCATTTCTTATAAAGTTCCTTAAGCTAGTGGTGAAGACTAGAGCAAGAAGAGTTGTGACTGTCTGAGTGTAGAAAAGAGCTAATTATTTACGCTCCCTAGAGCTAGAATCTAGAAGAGTGTTGGCGACACTTTTTGATGCCCCCAAGAGCTAGAATTCAGAAGAGTGTGAGGGACATGTGTTTATTCCCCCAGGAGTTGGAATCCAGAAGAGCGTTAGGGACACTTGTTTATGCCCCCTGGAGTTAGAATCCAGAAAAGTGTCAGTGACACTTGTTTATGCCCCCCTAGAGCTAGAATCTAGAAGAGTGTCGGGGACATTATTGTATTTCTACTATTGGGAATAGTGGAACCAAATTGATTGCTAGAAGGAAGAGTAATCCTAAAAGGTGTTGAGAAATAATTTTTTAAATACCCAATTCACCCCTCCCCTCTTGGGTTTTGTCTAACCTTCAAGACTAATAAGTCGTATCTGAGCAGACTACATAAACACTTGTAGTGATCCAATGGCAAACCCATCATTCTCATTACAAATATTCGCTAAGGGGCAATCATCTTCTCGGCCACTCCTATTTGATTAAACTAACTTCTTACTGGAAGTTAAGGATGAAACAATTTATTATAGCCAATGATATGGAATCTTGGAGGGCTATTAAAGTCAAAATCACTCTTCTCAATACTGAAGTAGATGCATGGACTAAAGAGAAAGCTACCTTAGTCCAAAATAATGCAAAGGCTATGAACTCTTTATTTTGTGGACTATCCTTACCTAAATTTTATAAAGTATCCTCTTGCACTACTACATAGGATATATGGGATAAATTAGTGTCTATTTATTAAGGTTCCTTACAAGTTAAGGGAGCCAGAAGAAATATGTTGATAGGAGAACTATAAAATTTTAGGATGAAGGAGAAAGTATATTTGAAATGTATGCTCATTTTTCTAAAGTTACTAATGCTTTGAACGATTTGGAAAAAGAAGTCACAAATTTTGAATAGGTGATGAAGATACTAAGGGTGTTGCCAGAATTGTGGAACCAGAAGATTACAACAACAGAGGAAGCAAAAGATCTAAATACTCTTCTGGTGGATGATCTTATCAGCTCATTGATATCACACGAGCTAATTAAGAACAAAAGGGAGGAGCCGACAAAACCAAAGAAAAGTATTGCTCTGAAAGTAACCAAAGAAAGCAACAATGATCCAGCATCATAATCCAAAGATGATATGACCATGTTGGTTAGAAATTTTAGAAAGTTTGCAAGAAGCAGCAGAGGTAGCTCATCAAGGAGACAGCCTAGACAACAAAAGAAAATGGCTAAAAGAAAGAAGGATATTCCTAAATGCTATAGATGTGGAGGGATCTGACACATGTCTCCTAAATGTCCTAATGAAGAAAGAGTAAATATGAATGAGAAGGATAGCAGAAGAAAAAAGAAATACTTTAAGAAGTCCTCAAGAAACCAAGCTAAAGGAATGGATGTGAATAACGAAGAATTATCAAGAACCAGCTAGAGTGAGAAAGGTGATAATGAAGTTAGACACCTTACAAAAATATACTGCATGGCCCAGATGGAGGATGAATCAATAGATCAAATCACCATCAAAGAGCAGTGTAAAACGAATCTGGACATAGAGGTAAACTCGTATTACTCTTATAGTTCCGACTCTTCAAGTTCAAATAGCACTTGTGACAAATGCAATAACCTTGATAAGTTACAACAATCATAGAACTCTCTCTTCAGTGAGTTTGAATCTCTTGGCTAGAAACTTACTTAAAAGAAAAGACACTTTGATGCAACTGTCAAACTAAATTTTATTTTAGCAGAAAGAAATCTATCTCTACAACAGGAGGCTGGAGATCTGAAGATAGAGATAGAATTATTAAACAATATGCCAAGTAAATTCTCCAATCCAGAGAGCCTGTGACTAAATTTTTGAGAATGACCAGTCAAACTAGCAAAAAGGGACTTGACTATGAATAGTCAGACGATGAAAATTTATAAAAATTTGCTGGATGATACAAGGAAGTGAACCTCACAGAAGAAAGGGAAAATTATCCAAATATTAGAAGGTTCATGACTTATTCTTGGATAAAGAAACTAATGGAATATATCACATCTAGCAAAGTCTTAAATATTTGCTATTTCTACAACAGATTTGAACATAAGGTGTATGATTGTGATGCCAAAAAGATGCAAGCAAAAGGTGCTAAGATGAGATGGAAATGCAAGGAATGAGCACACAATTATACCACACACTTTTCCACTAACATCATTGGATCCAATACCTAGGTACCAATAAGGTAAGAAGAAAAATTGCTTTGAATACAAACAAGTCTCAAAGCTATGTCTGGAAATGCATGGTTCATGGATAGTGGATGTTCGAGACATATGATTGGGAACAAAAAATGTTCAAAGAATTAAAGCCAATGGATGAAGGAACAGTAGCATTCGACAACAATGATAAAGGTCTTAATAAGGGAATAGTTAAAGTTTATGGTTTATTTAATGCATGCAAAGAGGATGTATTATATGTAGAAGGACTCAAGCATAATCTACTAAGCATCAGTCAATTATATGACAAAGGTCACAAAGTTGTGTTTGAACCATCTGCATATAATGTATTCAGTATAGACAATGATTATCTACTATTTGGCAAAAAAAGGCATGAAAATATTTATTTAGTGTAGCTGGATGATATAGTCAAAAAATGCTTAATTGCAATCAAGGATGATCCATGGGTGTGACACAAGATGATGGGAAATATCAATATATCAAATATCAAATCTTTATGAAAAAAGGATATCATGATTAGTCTACCAAAATTAAACTATGACAAAAATCAAATATGCAAATCCTATCAATTGTCAAAACAGACCAAATATCCTTCCATCCTAAAAATGAAATATCTACATTTAGACCTCTAGAACTATTGCATATGGATTTATTTGGACCATCAGATATAGTCACACTTGGAGGAAATAGATACGTATATGTGATGGTGGATGACTACTCTAGATTTAAATGGGTAATTCTTTTAACTAGCAAAGATGAAACATTTTTAATGTTTTATACTTTTCAAAGCTAGTCTAAAATGAGAAACAAATGTCTATTGTATCCATCCATAGTGATCATGGTGGTGAATTTGAGAATGAAAGATTCATTAATTTTGCAATGAAGTAGGAATTCAACATAGTTTCTCATCCCCCAGAACTCTTCAACAAAATGGAGTTGTGGAAAGAAAGAATCAGACAATTCAGGAAATGAGAAGAATTATGCTAAATGAAAGTGAATTGATCAAGGGAGAAGCAGTTAGTATTTCTTACCATGTGTTGAACGGGGTCACCATAAGAGCAATCTTAAAGAAAACCCCATATGAGCTTTAAAAAGGAAGAAAACCAAACATCGTATATTGATGCTTATGCTATGTGCTGAATAATGGAAAAGATAACCTTGGAAAGTTTGATCCAAAGAGTGATAAAACTATCTTTCTTGGTTACTTTTTCAATAGTAGAGCATTTAGAGTCTACATTAAGAAAACACAAGTTGTAAGAGAGTCAATACATGTTAAATTTAATGAAACAAATGTAACCCTAAGAAAGGAGTGTGATAGTGATGGAGATGAAGTTGTAACAAATATGAAGAAGCACAAGTTTAAGGATCAAGAGAATGACACCAATGGCAAAGACATACCAAGTTCAGAAAATGACAAGGAGGTAGGAATAGGTAATGTTTCTTATTAACCTTTTGCTGATTTGAGATTTGTCACTGCTCATCCCAGAAAGCAAATTATGGAAAATGTATATGACAGTGTAAAAATAACAAGGTCTATGTAAAATGTCTATGGTCATTATGCCTTCATATCTACAACAGAGCAACTAACATTGATCAAGCTTTGAATCATGAAAATCGGATTATGGTAATGTAAGAAGAGCTTAATCAGTTTGAAAGGAACAAAAGTATGAGAATTAGTTCCAAAACCAAAGAATGTTGATGTAATCGGAACTAAATAGGTATTTAGAAACAAATTGGATGAAAGTGGGTTAGTTGTAAGAAACAAGGCACAATTAGTTGCTAAGTGATACTCTCTAGAAGAAGGAATTGACTTTGAAGAATCATATGCCCTTGTGGCTATATTAGAAGCCATTAGGATGCTACTCACTTTTACACCTCATAAGGACTTTAACTTACTTGAAATGGATGTAAAGAGTGCATTTCTAAATGGATATTTAAGTGAAGAAGTGTATGTAAAACAACCTCTTGGTTTTGAAAATGATCATAAATTTATGAGAGGAAAGGTTGACACTATTCTATTTATCAAAAATATTAACAAAGATATCTTGATAGTTTAGATTTATGTGGATGACATTATATTTAGAGCTACTAATGAGAAACTATGTCAAGATTTCTCAAAGATCATATAGGCTAAATTCAAAATGAGTATGATTAGAGAATTAAATTACTTTCTTGGATTGCAAATCAAGCAAAGAGATGATGGAAATTATATTTGTCAATCCAAATATAATACGGAGATGTTAAAGAAGTTCAAAATGGAAGAAGTTAAGGCAGTAAGTACTCCAATAAGCACATTAACAAGGCTGGATAAGGATGAATAAGGTAAACTTGTAGATCAAAAATAATATAAAAGTATGATTGGATTTCTTCTCTACCTTATTGCATCTAAATCAGATATTCTATTTAGTGTATGCTTATGCGCCATATTTCAGGCTAGTCCTAGAGAATCTCATCTTATTACAGTAATATGAATTTTTAAGTATCTAGTTAACACACCAAATCTTGGACTTTATTATCCATAGGAACTTATTTTGAACTCATTGGATATTTTGATGCTGATTTTGGAGGATATAAAGTCGATTGAAGAAGAATAAGTGAACCTGTCAATTTCTAGGTAACAATTTAGTATCATGATTCTCTAGAAAACAGACTAGTATTGCTCTCTTTACAACAAACGCTAAATACGTAGTAGCTGAAAGTTGCTGTGCTCCATTTTTATGGATTAAACAACAACTTCTTGATTATGGACCAAGCTATAGAGACATACCCATTAAATTTGACAATACTAGTACTATATGCTTGATAAAGAATCCGATTTTACATTCGAGAACTAAGCATATAAAAATTAGGCACCACTTTATTAGAGATCATGTTGAAAAACATGATATATGTCTAGAACATGCACCCACAAGTGCTCAATAGTGGAACCCAAGATACTAAGAGAAAAGTGCCTTGGAAGAGTGAAGTAGAGTGTTTACTTAAATCATTATAAAAATTATTATGTTTTATTTATTTTGTGCATTTGTTAATTGAGTGATTAATTACTAAAGGGAAGAGTAATTCTAAAAGGGATTGAGAAATAATTTTTTAAATATCCAATTTACCCCTCCCCTCTTGGGTTTTGTCTAACCTTTGGGATCAATAGTTACTTAATCTTTTGCTTCTGCATTAGTCCATGTCTTTTTGATCAGACAAATTGACGTCTTAGAATATCTTGTTTGTGTTCCTTTGTCCATGAGATCTGCGACTTGATTCTGCATACTAAAAACTTGATAAAAACCATTAGTACATAATCTTTAATCAAGTTTTGTTTATCATCGAAACCATGCATTTATTTTAACATTTTTTCCTTTTTTGGTGATGACAAAACTTGATTAAAAATTATCTCATAATAGATAATCTTCCCCTGAATGTATGCAGTAAAAGATATTTTGCCAAGTTTAATCATTCTTCAAGTTGCTTTTTTCTGTTATTTTCCTTGGATCGTTTTATATGTATTCTCCCCCTGATTATTTAAAGATTATACATATTTAAAGATTATGTATGTTTGTATTCCCCCTTTGAGATAATTTGCAGATTCTTTCTCCCCCTTTTGTCATAAGCAAAAAGAAACATCCATTCCCCATAAGTATACGCCAAACATAAAGAGATAAATAAACAAAGATGTTATTTCATTTCATTTCAGTACAAGCAAAGATACAAAGCAAGTTGGCCTAAATACAAATATTCTAAGTTTGAGAAGATGGCACTAGAGATTATGGTGGAACCCGAAGGAGGGGTCTCCACTTAGTATGGGCATGCGCATCCAAAACTTGTAGTGGCTTCTTCAAGTGTGAAAAATTAAAGTTTTTGATGGTATATGGGAAGATGAGGGGTTAGAGATGGATGTAATATAATTATTTGTTCCATTTCCTTCCTCTTCAAATGCCTAAGATGATGGTAATATGTGAATCAGGCTACTGGTAGTAATGAGATTGAAGAATAATGTTTGCAAAGCCAGAGTTTGAAGAGAAATGCTTCTATAAGATAAGTGTAAACAAAAGCACTATCATCCCTCTAGGGAAGTAACTGAAGAAGCAATGGTTGATTCTCAGTCTCTGCCATGTGCTTGTTTTCTTGCTTGCTTCCAAAGTGTTCTTCTTTGAGGAGCTTCATCTTTTTGGTGTAGAGAAGGACTGTGATTTAGGGGTTAAAATAGATTAAATGTGGGGGCTATATGAAGTAATTGACATGATTGTTTTGGAAAGAGAAAATAACTCATGCTAAAAATAGAGTCCGATGTGATAACGATAATTGTAAATTGATTCTGGTAAGAAAATGAGGTGTACTTCATCTCGAAAATCAAGGTTAAGATAAAGTGAGAAGAGAGCACTATATAGAAGTAACTAACTTTGTTTGAGATGAAGTCTAGTCTCATGAAGGCATATTCGACATTACAATCTCAGGAATAGAAACATTAAAGATTTCATTTTTAGATGTTCACATTAGTCATGCCTAATTCTTCTCTAATGTTGCAGAAGGTGTCTAATGGCAGTGGCTTAGTAAAAATGTCAGCAAGTTGAGCATTTGTGGGCAGATATTCTAGACATGTATTATGTTTTTCTACATGATCTCTAATGAAGTGGTGCCTAATTTTTATATGCTTAGTTCTTGAGTGTAGAACAGGGTTCTTTGTCAAACATATGACACTAGTATTGTCACATTTGATTGGTACGTCTCTATGGCTTAATCTATAGTCGAGAAGTTGTTTTTTCATCCATAACAATTGAGCGTAACAACTTCCAGTTGTAATATATTTGACTTCTAGTACTTCTTCTATCAACCTTTTATCCTCCAAAGTCAGCATCTGAATATCCAATAAGTTCAAAATCAGTTCCCTTGGGATAATAGTCTTAGATTTGGTGTGTCAACTAGATACTTAAAATTTTATTTTATTGTAGTGAGATGAGACTCTCTAGGACTTGACTGAAATGTAGCACATAAGTATACAGTAAAGAGAATATCTAGTCTAGATGTAGTAAGTTAAAGAAAAGATCTAATTATACTTTGATATCATTTTTGATATGTAAGTTTACCCTTTTTGTCTCTATCCAGCTTTTTTGATGTGCTCTTTGGAGTGCTTGCTACCTTAATTTCTTCTATTTTGAACTTTTTCAGTATCTCTCGAGAATATTTGGATTGACAAATATAGTTTCCATCATCTCTTTACTTGATTTACAATCCAAGGAAGTAGTCTAATTCTCCCATCATACTCATTTCGAATTCAGCTTGTATGATCTTTGAGAAGTCTAAACAAAGATCCTCATTAGTAGCTCTAAATATAATGTCATCCACATCAATTTGAACTATCAAAATATTCTTATGAATATTTTTAATAAACAAGTTAGTATCAACTTTTCCTCTCTTGAATTTATAATCACTTAAGAATTTCCTCAGCCTTTCATACCATGCTCTTGGTGAGCTTATAGACATTATTAGGTTGATTATCATTTTCGAAACCAGGGGGTTGGTTTACATTCACTTCCTCACTTAAATATCAATTTAGAAATGCACTCTTCACATCTATTTGAAATAACTTAAAGTTCTTATAGGATGCAAAAACAAGTAGCATTCTAATGGCTTCTAATCTAGCTACAGGGGCATATGATTCTTCAAAGTTGATTTCCACTTCTTGAGAAGCAACTAATCGTTTTTTATTTCTTACAACTAATCAACTCTCATCCAATTTGTTTTTGAATACCCATTTAGTTCTAATTATATCAACATTCTTTGGTTTTGGAACTAACTCTCATACTTTATTCCTTTCAAACTGGTTAAGCTCTTCTTCCATTAAAATGATCCAATTCTCATCATTTAAAGTTTGATCAATGCTAGTTGGTTTAATTATAGAAATGAAAGCATAATAACCACAGACATTTTGCATAGTTCTTCTTATTTTGACACCATCACAAACATTACCTATGATTTGTTTTCTATGATGAGCACTACTAATAAATCTCAAATTAGTAGGAGTTGATAGAGAACATTACTTGTACCTACCTCCTTTTCATTTTTTGAACTTTATATGTTTTCGCAGTTTGTGTCATCTTCTTGATCCTTTAGTTTGAGCTTTTTTATATTTATTACAACTTCATCTGCATCACCATCACACTCCTTACTTCATCAAATTTAACGTATATAGACTCTTCTATAACCTGTGTTTTCTTAATGTATACTCTAAATGCTTACTGTTAGAAGAGTAACTGAGGAAGATAGCTTCATTGATTTTTGGATCAAACTTTCCAAGGTTATCTTTCCCATTATTCAGCGCATAATATAATCATCCAAAGGAATGAAAATATGAGATATTTGGTTTCCTTCCTTTCTAAAGCTCATATGGGGTTTTCTTTAAGAGTGCTCTTATGGTAACCTTATTCAACACATGGCAAGCTGTACTCACTGCTTTTCCCCAAAATCTTTTGGACAATTTACTTTCATTCAACATGGTTCTTATCATTTCTTAAATTATTCTATTCTTTCTTTCCATAACTCCATTTCTTGAATTGTTTGATTCTAGGGGATGAGAAACTATGGTGAATTCCTTTCTCGTCATAAAAATTAATAAATTTTCAGTTCCCAAATTCACCACCATGATCATTATGGATCGACATAATCGACATTTATTTCTCATTTTCAACTAGCTTTGAAAATGTATAAAAGATTGAAGATGCTTCGTCTTTGCTAATCAAGAAAAGCACCCATGTAAATTCAGAGTAGTCATCACTATCACATATAAATATCTTTTTTCTCCAAGGGTGACAATGTTTGATGATCTAAATAGATTCATAGATAATAGTTCCAGAGGTCTGGATGTAGATACCTCATTTTTAGGATGGAAGGATACTTTGGTCTGTTTTGACAATTAGCATGACTTGCATATTTGATTTTTGTCATAGTTTAGTTTGAGTAGACCAATCATAAGATCCTTTTTCCATAATGATATAATGTTTGACATATTTATATGTCCTATCCTTTATATCAAACACATGGATCATCTTTGATTGTAATTAAGCATTTTTCAATAATATTATCTAATTTTACTAGATAAATATTTTTATACCTTTTTTCACTGAATAGTAGATCATTATCTAACTGAATACATTAAATGCAGATGATTCAAACACAATTTTCTGACCCTTATCGCATAATTAACTGATACTTAGCAAATTGTGTTTGAGTCCTTCCACATATAATACATTCTCTATGCATGCATTGAATAAAATATAAATTTTACCTCTCTCTTTGATGAGGTTTTTATCATTGTTGCCGAATGCAACTGTTCCTCCATTTATTAGCTTCAATTCTTTGAATAACTTCTTATTCCCAGTTATATGTCTCGAGCAGCCACTATCCATGAACCAAGCCTTGCTAGATGTAGCTTTGAGACTTACCTGCATTCAAAGCAAGTTTTTTTTCTTACCTCTTTGATACCTAAGCATTGGGTCTAATGGTGTTCTTGGAATTTATGTGTGCAAGAAATTTGTGCAAAATCCTTGCCTTTCCATTTCATCTTTGCACCTTTTGCCTGCATCTTTTTGGCATAGCAATCATACACTTTATGTCCAATTTTATTGCAAAAATAGCAAGTATTTGGAACTTTGCTAGGTGCATTATATTCCACTAGTTTCTTTACCTAGGAAGACTGGTCATTCTCATGAACTTGGTCATAGATTCTTTTGGATTGGAGAATTTATTCAACATAATGTTTAATATCTCTATCTCTTTCTTCAGATTTCCAACTTCCTTTTATAGAGATGGATTTCTTTCTGCCAAGATAGAATTTACTTTGACAGTTGCATCAAAGTGTATTTTCCTTTGAGTGAGTTTTTGGTCAAGTAATTCAAACTCATTGAAGAGGGAGTTGTATGATTGTTGTAACTCATCAAATTTTTTACATTTGATATAAGTACTATTAAGCTTGAAGAGTCAAAACTTTATGAGTAGTAAGAGTTTATCTCTATCTCCAGCTCTGTTGTACACTACTCTTTGATGGTGATTTGATTTGTTGATTCATTCTCAATCTGAGCCATCTGACATATTCTTGTGAGGTGTCCAACTATCACTTGAGCTTATCCCTGATAAGTCTTGATCATTCACATACATTCCTCTAACTTGGTTTCTTGTAGACTTCTTGAAGTGTTTCTTTTCTTTTCTTTCATCCTTCTCGTTCATATTTACTTTTTCTTCACTGGGACACTCAAGAGACATATTTCCGATCCCTCCATATATAGCACATGGGGAGATCTTTCTTTCTTTAAGCAATTTTCTTCTGTTGTCTAGGCTGGCTCCTTGAGGTACTACTTCTTGCAAACTTACTGAAGTTTTTGACCAACATGGCCATATCATCTTCTGATTGTGATGCTAGATTACTGCTGCTCTCTTTGGTCACTTTGAGAGCAATACTTTTCTTAGGCTTTATTGGCTCCTCTCTCTTATTTTTTAGCTCGTGTGGCATCAGTGACTTGATGAGATCGTCCACCAGAAGAGTGTTGATGTCCTTTGCTTCCTCTATTATTGTGATCTTCTAGTTCCATGATTCTAGTAGTGCCCTCAGTATCTTCACTACCTATCATAATTCATGACTTCTTTTTCCAATCCTTTTAAAGTGTTAGTAACTTTAGAAAAATGAGCATACATTTTTGATATACTTTTTTCGTCTTTTATCTTAAAATTTTCTAGTTCTCCTATCAATATATTTCTTCTAGTTCCTTTGACTTGTGAGGATCCTTCATATATAGATACTAATTTATCCCAAATACCTTTTGTGGTAGTGCAAGAGGATATTCTATCAAACCCATATGAAGATAATCCACAAAATAAAGAATTCATAGTCATTGCATTATTTTGGACTAAGGTGACTTCCTCTTTAGTCTATGCATTTACTTTAGTAGTGGGAAGAGTGATTCCAACTTCAATAGCCTTCCAAGACTCCATATCATTAGCTATAATGAATTGCTTCATCATCAACTTCTAGTAAGCAAAGTTAGTTCCATCAAATAAGGATGGCTAGGTAGACGATTGCCCTTTAGTGACTATCTATAAAAAGGAGATGGGTTTACCATTTGATCACTATAAATATTTATGTGTACTCTGATACCACTTGTTAATCTCGAGATTTGGCAAAAATCCAAGAGGGGAGGGGTGAATTGGATACTTAAAAAATTTGCTTAACTTCTTTAGGATTAATCATCCTTCTAGCAATCAATCACTCAATTAACTAATACACAAATAAATAAGACACAATGATTTTAATAGTGATTTGAGTAAACATACTACTCCACTCTTCCAAGAACACTTTCCTCTTAGTGTCTTGGGTTCCACTATTCATAATAGTGGAATACAATAGTGTTTCCAACACTCTTCTAGATTCCATCTCTAGGGGGCATAAACATAGTGCTCCCAGCACTCTTCTAGATTCTAGATCTATGGGACATGATCACAGAGCTCCTAGTACTTTTCTAGATTCTAGCTCTAGAGGGCATAAATAAATAGCTCTCGTTTATGCTCAAATAGTCACAGCTCTTCTTGAGTCTAGTCTCAACCACTAGCTCAAGGAATTTAAATGAATGAATATCAAAAATTGAAACATAGGTATTTGTTAATAAGCACAGGGGAAGGTTTCTAAAGTTTGAACGTAGAAGTAAACGATCTTCCCAAAAGGTAGTTGGGAGCTTTCAAAGAAAGTTGAGAAAGATTTGAATGCAAGGCTCTTGACTCTTGAAGGATAATAGAAGGTTTTGGCTCAGATCAGTAAATGCTCTCAAGAGGATTTTTGAATAACTCTCTTGATACTTGGTTACTTTCTCTTACTCCAATGATGCTTCATTTATAGCTAGCTGCTTTGAATTCCAACCGTTGGTGGTAGGTGAACTCCATTAATAACTGAAGACCATTCTAATTAGCACATTTGAATTTTTGAATTTCTTCTTAATCCTCATCTATTGAAATGCTTGTAGTGCTAACCTTGGAGAAGATGAGTTCCAGATTCTTAATAAGCTTTGGTCGAGGTATTACTACAATGGTTGATTCTTTCATCAATATGGAAAGGATGTCATTAATGCTAACTGGAGACCAATATTTTGGTTTGCCCATTGTTCATCTTTTACTTATGAAGACGAAGTATCTGTATAGCTGTTCATAAGACAAAGTTCTTTCATTTTCTATTTTATCCTTCATAAGTAGTAGATAAATCACAAAGTTGTTTCATCACATCGTCTATTAGGTTGTCTATTATAAGTAATAGATAGATTATAGACGATTTATCCTTTCTAGTGCTTTCTCTTGTGGATTGTTTGTTGAACTATAGAACCATGGACGACTGTTTCTTCAGCACTTTATCTATTGAATTATCTGTTGTAAGTAATAGATGGACTGTTAAAGCATAGACAAGTTTTTTTCATTACTTTATCTAATGGGTTATCTGTTATAAGTAATGGACCAATCATTGAGATGCAGATGAATTTTCTTCACCGCTTCGTCTGTCAGGTTGTCTATTGTCTTAGTTGTACAAACAAATGCCATTGCTTCACCAAATGAACTTCTCCACTCTTCCAAACAACCTTCACTTCACCGCCTTATCTATTTATAATAAATAGGCGATCATTAGGTCACTTATGATAAATGAAGTTTATTGGTTTGCACACTATCTTGCATTCATTAAATACAATCTCCACTTCGGCAGATGAATGAAAGCTTGGTTGATTCCTTTTCATTTGAGCTTTATCTATAGTGTTACTTCATCTTTTGCTTTCTCATTAGTCCATGTCTTTTCGGTAAGACAGATTGATGTCTCTGAATATATTCTATGTTCGTTTGTCAATGAGATCTGCAACTTGATTTTGTATACTAAAAACTTGGCAACAATCATTAATATATAATCTTTAATCAAGTTTTATTTGTTATCAAAACCATGTATTTATTCTAACAAAAAGTATTAACCCTTGAAAGAGAGTTAGTGATTTTGATGATAAGATAGGTGAACTCACAATATTTATGGAGAAGATGAGGTTATAGGAAAAAGAAAAAGAAACTCCATAATCAGAGACAATGTTGGATGAGGCAGAAGCACAAGTTGACCATCCACAAGTGAGGTAAACAATGAAGACAACAACCCACTTCCTAGAGATTGAAGGTTCATGCAGGATCATCCTAAGAACTAGATAATTGATGATATTTATGATAGAGTTAAGACTAGATCTTCATATCACCAATTATATGACAATTTTGCTTTTCTTTCTTAACTAGAGTCAACATGCATAGAACAAGCATTAGATGATGAAAATTGGATCATAGCTATGCAAGAATACTTGGACCGATTCAAAAGAAATGATGTGTGAAAATTATTCCAAGACCATTCCATAGTCATAGGCACTAAATGGATCTCTAGGAACAAGTTAGATAAATTTGGAATTACAATGAAGAATAAAGCAAGATTAGTGGCAAAGGGGTACTATTAAGAAGAAGATATTGACTTTAAAGATTTATACGCTCCTACTGCTAGGATAGAAGCCATTAGACTACTAATTTTATAATCTTTTATGAATTTCAAGCTATATTAGGTGGATTCAAAAGTGCATTCTTACATGGTTTATAAATAAAGAGGTATATGTGGAACAGCCCCTTAGGTTTGAAGATCCTTGTGATCCAAACTATGTTTTCAAAATCAAGAAAGCCCATTATGGTCTTAAACAAGTTTCTAGAGCATGGTATGAGACGCTCAGTAAGTTCCTCATTGAAAAAGGATTTACTAGGGGTAAAGTGGATACCACACTCTCTATTAAGCATGACATGAAAGAAATTTTGATTGTTCAAAAATCTATATAGATGACATTAATTTGATGCTACTAATGACCAGTTATGTCAAGATTTTTCTAAAGTCATGTGGAGAGAATTTGAAATGAGCTTGTTTGGAGACTTAAACTTCTCTCTGGGATTGCAAATCAAGTGAATGAAGGAAGGAATATTCATCCACCAAGCCAAATATACTAAAGAACTCCTGAAGAAGTTTGAGATAGAAGATGGAAAACCTTTGTGAATGCCAATGAGCACATCAATCAATATGGACAAAGATGAGAAAGGTAAATCAATTTGTCAAAAGCTATAGAGAAGCATGATAAGATCTCTGCTATGGTAGACCTAACATTATATTTAGTGTTTGCATATGTGCTAGATTTCAGTTAGATCCTAAGGTATCACATCTTATAGTTGTTAAAATAATATTTAGATACCTTCTAGATACACCAAACCTTGGTTTATGGTATCCAAAAGGTTCCAATTTTGAATTAGTAGGGTACTCAGTTGCAAATTTTATTAGTTACAAAGTAGATATGAAGAGTACATCAAGTACATGTTAGTTTGTTAGAAGCATGATCATCTCATGTTTTCTAGGAAATAAACAATTGTTGCATTATCAACTATAGGTAGTTGTTATGCATAGATTCTCTTGATGAAACAATAATTGGGTAAATTTGGTTTGAAGTATGTTGACACACCCATTATATTTGATAATACCAGTGCTATTAATTTGACAAAAAATCTAGTATTGCATCAAAGAACCAAACATATATAGGTTAGGCATCATTTCTGATACACAAGGTGTATGGCAAAGCAAGAATCCAAGTAAGATAGGGAAAACAAATGTCATATGCAACTGCAGAAACTAGAATGTAGTGGAAGTATACAAGCACACAAAGAATAACAACATAAGGATTTATAGTGGTTTGGGCCCCCCCTGGCACCTACACAACTCTTTAAGGTTTCTCGAACCTTGGGTTCCACTATAACTTGTGGAATCACACCTCCCTTAGTTTCTTCAGTTTACCAAAAACTCTACAGAATTTGATTTTTCTCTGAGCTCACCATCAACTCTTATAATGTTTGTTTTCCTTTTAGCTCACAAACAGACTCATATAAACTGGTTTCCAGATCTTACCAGTAACACGCCCTAGTTTTTAAAGCTAACCAAAAACTCAACACTGGAAATATAAGTGTACACAGATTTAGGCTCTAATAAAGATATACAATAAAAAAATTATGGTGTTTTTATTCTCCTCTAATGTGATAAGATTTGGCTCTGAAGTGCTTTGAACGTTGAGGCTTGTTGGAGTGATTGCATCTTTTTGAATCTTGAGAACTTAAGATTAAATCTTGTAAAATGCACCTAAGAGTCTCCAACTTCTTCATTAGAATGATTATTTGTTAGTTCCTAAACTATTCTAGCAGTTGAAACCATTTTAAATATGTTTTAGATCATTTTGGATTGTATGTTTAACACTTAACGCAATCTACCATTTTAAGCATGCTTTAGAGTCTTTAAAGTTAAACTTCAGAGCCTCTTAAGGTCGAGATTCCTTTAGTCGTTGTTGCCATGTGTAGCTTTAGAGCTTCTAAAGTAAGTTTTGCACCTCTGAAGCTCTTCTAAAGGTCTGAGGTTCCCAACCACCCTCAACGGCCACTTTTTCGAACCTCTAAAGCCTTCCACTAAGCATTACTACATCCCATTTGAAGTTGGCCTTTCACATTTTGAAGTTTCTTCTAAATCCAAACATCTAAGCAACACCTCATTAGCTTAAATCAAGTTATTAAAAAATTTATTAATCATCAAAACAAAACCCTTGGGTCAACATTCTCCCCTTTCTGATGATGAAAGAAATTGATGACTTGCACTAATAAAAACAACACTAGTGAACAAGTAAACTCCCCCTATTCTAATTCAATAAGCTTAAGGAAGTTTGTTTTTAATATAGCTCATTGTGCTATAAGATTGGTCTACATTAAAAAGTTCGGTTTCTCCTTGTTCCCCTATTTACATCATCTTCACTCAAATACAACAAGTCATAACATTCTCCCCCTTTTGCCATAGTCAAAAAGGTATAGGGGGTGAGGGATTATCATTGATCACTCATATGAGGGATTGAACTATTTCTCCTCATGCAATGCTTGAGACTTCAATATAAAATGCTCCCCCTACATGCATAAGCTAATGGTCAATTGATCATCTATGATTCCATGAAAAATTTTTGCCATACAGGTTCACACTAAGATAGAAATTAAAATGTTGAATCCCGATTTTAGTGCCCCGCTTTGGTACCATAGGTTAAGCCAAACCCTGCTGCGATACATTGAGTATATAGCAAAGCAAAAATCCAAGTAAGATGGGTAAAACAAATGGGATATGCAAGTGCAGAAACTAGAACGTAGTGAAAGCACATAAACAATAAGAACACAAAGATTTATAGTGGTTTAAGGCCCCTTGGCACCTACTTCGCTTTCCAAGGTTTCTCTAACCTTGGATTCCTCTATAACTTATGAAATCACACCTCCCTCAGTTTCTCAAGTTTACCAAGAACACTACACGATTTGTTATTTCTCTGAGCTCACAAGCAACTCTTACAATATTGGTTTTCCTCTCAACTCATCAATAGACTCATACAATGTAGTTTTCAGAGCTTACTAGTAACTCCCCTTAGTTTTCAGAGCCTACCAAAAAATCAAGACTACAAATATAAGTGTATATACATTTAGGCTCTAATAAAGATATATAATAAATACATTATGGTTCTATCGTTCTCCACTAATGTGATAAGATGTGGCTCTGAAGTGCTTTAAACATTAAGGCTTGTTGGACTGATTGCACCTTTTGGAATCTTGAGATCTTAAGATTAAATCTTGTTAAACGCACCGTTGAGTCTCCTACTTCATTATTAGAACTCTTATTTGTGAGTTCCAAAACCATTCTATCCTTTGCAACCATTTTGGTATGTTTTTAGACCATTTTAGATTGTGTGTTTAATGCTTAACATAATCTACCATTTTAAGCAAGCTTCAGAGCCTTTGAAGGTCGAGTTTCTGTCAGTCGCAGTTGCCACGCATGGCTTCAGAGCCTTTGAAGCTTCTTTGAAGGTCTGATGTTCCAAACTAACCTCAATGACCACATTTCCAAACCTCTTAAGCCCTTCCACTTAGCATTGCTGCATCCCTATCAAAAGTTAGTCTTTCATGTTTTGAAACTTTTTCTAAATAAAGAAATCTTAGCAACAAGCCATTAGATTAAATCAAGTCATTAACAAGTTTTGTTAATCATCAAAACTAAACCCTTCAATATTCTCTCCCTTTTTTATGATGACAAAACTTGTGGACTTGTACTAATAAAAATAGTGCTAATCAAGTAAGTAAACTCCCCCTATCTTCAATCTGATTCAATAAGCTTAAGGAAGTTTGTTTCATTATAGCTCATTATGCTATAAGATTGGTCCACATTCAAAAGTTCAGTTTCTCCTTCTTTCCCTCTTCACATCATTTTTCCTCAAATACAGCAAGTCATGACATTCTCCCCATTTTTGTCATAATTAAAAAGGTATAGGGTTGAGGAATTATCTATCACACCACACTATGGGTCCGATGCATTTTACCATTTTTCTGAAATTTTTCCATTTTCAAGAGAAATATTTTGCCAAAATATGATAGAACCTAAGCTAAAATAAGAGGCTATATACCTATGCAGTTATTTATCATATAAAAACTATAACACCCATAACGTAAAGCAATGACAAAAATCATAAAATGCATACTCACAAGTACCAGAGACTGAAACAAATCATGATGGCAATATATAACCAGACACATACAGATCCATTCACAATTTCATAAATTTATTATCACTATGACATGCCAATACTTTTCATTATACATCATTTGAAATCTAATAAATACAATTATACAATCCTAATTCATTACATCACCAAGAGGACATCTTAAAATCTTGCTCACTAGTCCCAACCCATAGTTGGAATTCTTTCCTCACCTATCAGCTAAAAAAGGTAAGAATAAGAAGGCGTAAGTCTGAGCGAACTCAATAAGTAGGCTGAATAGAAAATAATAATTAATTAGAAACAATATACTCTACACTAGAACATGAATAAAGTGTAACAATGCAACAGACCACCAATA